>CM059831.1:32462181-32553781 GCA_030444775.1 Atalantia buxifolia | reverse complement strand
ATTACGTATTGCTAGTGATGGGATTGCTTTATTCCACCCCTGTTGCATTCTTTGGCGTGGTTCCCATTTGTTTTAGAATTTCAAACAAGAATGTTGTTCAACTAAGCATTTAGTGCACAGAGGTTTACAGATTTCTCGTATTCTTGGAGGACAGAGGAAGGAGAAGGGCAGATCCTCCAAAACTAAGGAGTAAATGTGTTGCTGTGAGTATTCTTTTTTCTTTTTTGAGAATTACAATTCTTAATTTTAAAGAAAAAGTAAGGAATAAATGCATGCATACATAGATATATCCATCAGCCCTGACTAATCAATCTTGTAATTTGTGTGTGTGTGCATATATATATATATATATATATATATATATAAATATACATATATAATGATCACATGCATGCACAAGTATTTATTTATAATTATAATTTCATAAACAATAGTTCTAGTACTCCTACCTAGCTTGTAAAAGTAGATACATATAGTTAAAATGACTTCATCTCGTGTTGATAAATAAATAGGCTAGTTATCTTGAAATTATTAGAAAAACATGAACTGAGGAATTAAATCTTATGCACATGTTGTATTTCTTTGAAGTTTCTAATTAATCTCTTATTATTACTAATTATCATTCCTATTATCTAGTTAAGAAACTTGATTGGAGAAAAGTTTAATTATTTGTTATGCTATTGGTGCATGCTTGAGGTCGAGGATAACCTGACCATTTCTCTTTAATTTGTGCAGATGATTAAAATAAAAAATATTAATGGATGAATGTATGATCAGTAGCTTTATAGTGTGCATATATATGTATATATAATAATATCCTGCTGGAGGAAGAGATATGATCACACCCTCACTGGCCATTTTCCCTGAGTGTTGAACCATCTTGGATGTCAAATCGTTTAAAACTGATTTTGGTCTTAACATCATCCAGTATTTATCAAGCTCCCTTGATTGGAAATGTGGAAATGTTTTGCTGAATCAGAAAGTGGATCCTGCTGTTTACTGGGACTCTTACCTTCGAATGACGTCACTGACATTTTCTTCAAAGCAGGTACTATCTGCATTCCGTTACTATTGGATTTAATCTCCAATATCTTGTATTAGGTAAGTACTGTCTGAATTTGTTTGATTGCTTAGGGTATGACTTTCGATACTTAAGAGATACCAAAAAATTAAAAATTAAAAAATTGACCAGCTAGGAAATTGATAGTAATGGAGTACAAATTGGCTTATGGGTACTGAGGATGCATCTCCTGTTTGATACTGCATGCTTTTGATTGATTGGAAGTAATGAATTTGGCATAATATCTCTTTTTGAGACTTAACCACATAGGTGAGATAGTATTGGTTTAAAGAAACTTTCTATGCATCCTTTCAATTAAATAACTAACTACTGTCCTCTCTGTATTTAAAGAAAAGAAAAAAAATGTTTACATACATGATATATGTATGTTTCAATATTTTATTTTATTTCCTCTGTGTTATAAGCACTAAAATGAATTATGAGACAGTAACTTTTGATCACTGTGAGGTTCTAACTATTTTTCATCCTGAACTATTAATTTGATCAAATAAATTCCACGAGGAATAAAGCTATTTGGACTTGAATATGATATATGTAAGAGGTAGGCCAATTATCTTCCTTGAATTTATGGATACTAATATGGACATATTCAAATGGTGCCAAGGCAATATTAAATGACCAGAGTTTGTCTCTACTAGCTCCAGGTGTGGAACACAATCATAATTTCTTTAATCCCTTTTAGGGCCTTACTTCAGAGAAGGGAAAAAAGGGGTCTCGCCTTATTTTTCACTGAGTATTTTCATATTCTATTATTACTTGTATTTTTTTTCCATTTTGTAGATGTTATTCTTAATATTTTCAATTGATGAAATGGGATACTTCTTACTTGGCTTGGGGGCTGCTGGATTTTCCTACTGGAAAAGGACTACATTTTGCATAGCTTTGGTGTTGGATGTTGCTTAATGCTGAGTACTTTGCTTTGGTTTTGGATTGGTCTTTTTTGGCTGTTGGCTTGAGTTTGAAATATTGATTAACTATTGAATTGTAAAGTTTCAATTGTATCTTTTTGAAATTTAGAAGTACTTTGGATATTTTTATGGATAATAAAGTTCACCAATTTAGTTCATTGGTTTTGGATTTGATTGCATTTATTAATTTATTTTCTTTGATATAAATTTTATAATTTAAATTTTAAATTGAGGAAGCTAAAATTGCATTTTTTTAAATTAATAAAAATAAATAATCAATTTTAAAAAAAATTGTGATAGAAAATACTAGTCACAACATTTGACACACAACTTTTATCAACAAATACTAATTACAGTTTTAATTTCATAAAAATTAAAAATTAAAAAAAAACTAATTTCCCTTATAAAAGTTGTATGACAAAATTATGACAGGTAAAATTTATCACAACTTGTGACGGGTTTTTGTCTGTCATCTTTTCTTGACGCTGGCTACAATGACAATAAGGATAATCGTTATTCACCCCCTAAGATGACAATTTTTGCCTGTCATAGTAGGCTATTTTTCTTGTAGTGTTTAGTAGGAGTGTTATTTGATGATTTTGGAGTTTAGTTCAAATCTCTATAGCTATATTATTTTGTTTTTTAAATATGTTTTTTAAATATTTTATAGAAATTTCTTAGAAACATAATATTTTCTTGCGCTTAAAATAAAATAAATAATTTATTACAATTATTATTTAAAATTTAAAAGAGAGTAATGGAATTTAATTTTATAAGACTTAAAATTTGTTCAAGTCAACATTTAGAGAAAAAAAAACACACACACACACCCCAAATTAAGTAAAAGTTTTTGAACTAAACCCACCCTAATTTAAAAACCAAATCAGTGTCCTTGAAAAAACCTAACAAAAACCTCTCCACATGTCTCCCCCCTCCCCCTCCCAAAGCCTTAAGCAGCCTTCAGGGCCTCTCCGGCTGCCGGTGATGGCAACCAGCCATCACCGATCCACACCCTTTCCGCCGAAGAACCAATTATCAGGAGTTTGAACCCTCCTGAGAAATCATTTAGACGATCCCCAAAATTCACCAACGAACCAATGCCGAACGTCCAATTGCCATCACCGCGAATCAAACCAAACCACTCTTGTACAGACCCTCCATCTCAAATCCAACCCCATGCAAACCAACCAACAACGTCCACTGCCGCTATCCTCTCGAAACTTCAGCAACCTTCACTCACTTCTAATGTCGTAAGTGAACAAAAAGAAATGGCAATCACTGGTGACATCAATGACCATGAATGCTGCCGTGAGATAGCAAAGTCTCCTCTCCATTCTCTTGCAGATAGGGAAGAAAGCATTACTCAAGACAAGCTGATTCTCATCTCGCCGGCCGACGAAAATGGCAACCATCCACCACCGGCTCCTCCCCCTACTTCCAGCTTAAAAGTCTGCACGCGGGTGGTAATTTCCATGCACATGGAACACTTTCGCCAACTCAAGAATTGTGTTCCCCATGTGTGTCTCCCACTTTTCAAGCGAATGCCCTCCACATTTTTATTAAATAACCTCCAAAATGATCTGTTAATCCAAAATACCACTCAGCCCGCGTCCACACCCTCTTATTTTGAAATCCGTCCCCAATCTGAATCAAAACAAACCCAGTAAAAATTATTTGGTGGATATTATGAACAGCCCATCCAACCTGAGATTCCAATCAAGACCGTTACTTCATTCGAGGGAGAGCCTAACGTGCAATTTTCCATTACGGAAATTTAAGCGATGGTCATTCCTTTCAAGCTGACATTGGTAGGTAAATTTTCTTACAATAGACCTAGTATGGAATTAATTCGTAAATTTTTTATTACTTTGAGCTTGAAGGGAACTTTCAAGGTGTCCCTTTTAGATAATCGTGTTAATTCAATTGGATGTTGAGGAGGACTACTCCCGTTTATGTGTTAGGCAAACATGGTACATCAATGGGAGTACCATAAGAATTTTTAAATGGACCACCAATTTTCGATGTTCCAAGGAAAGGAACTTTCAAGTTGTCTCTTTTAGATAATCGACATATGTTGATTTAATTGGATGTTGAGGAGGACTACTCCCGCCTATGGGTTAGGCAAACATGGTACATCAATGGGAGTACCATAAGAATTTTTAAATGGACCACCGATTTTCGTTGTTCCGAGGAGTCCCCTATAGTCCCAATTTGGATTTCATTTACTTACTTACCTGTCCATTTCATGCACTGTAAGGAAGCATTATTTTCTATTACACCAGCTATTGGTAAACCATTGTGAATTGACCAAGATACTGCCTCTTTAGGTTGCCCTTCAATAGCTAGGTTGTTAATGGAGTATGATGTCACTCAACCTCCGTTGTCACGGATACGAATTGGTGTGGGATATTCTGGATTTTAACGGAGTGTAGTTTTTTAGAAAATCCCAATGTATTGTGCTTCCTGCAAGCGCCTTGGCCATTCCATTGAGACGTGTTACGTGGCCAATCCGGGACTCCGTCCCCAGCAGCCCAATGGGAATTAGCAGACCAGAATTGATAATAAGAAATCAAAAGTTCTGCCATCAAATACTCCACAACCCTTGGATACTCCACGACCTGAGCCGTCCATCACTAAGCATATTGCAGATGGGGGGTCTCCGATTGTTCTTACGGAGAGTCGAGCTAACGCTACAGGCTCTACTTCCATTCAGGAGTCGATTGGCTAAGATGTCCGACTCATGATTCTAGGATCCGAGAACCAGGTGAGTATAATACACATCTTCATCCAACATCCAACATAGATTTTAGGCTTTACAATTCTCATACTGATAATAATGATAGTTCTGACGATCAATTGGCGAATAATGATCATTTTCTGTCTGCTCCTGAGAATTCTGAGAGAATTGACTCTAGCCCTGATTTTAGCGTTGTCGATCATTCAAAAAAAGTCATTAAATTATTTGTCGGCCGCAAGTATCGTAAGAGATATTATCACCGTCTGCATTAGTCTTTTTCTTCTTATGTTAGCCTATGCCTAGATCATTTCATTTACTGTTATTTTTATTTCTTTTGATTGGAGGTTTTGGTTTATGTCCCCCTCTAAATTTATTTTCTTTATATGTTCTAAATAACAGGTAAGGGTCCCGCCTAACCCCCCATAGAGTGAAAAAAAAACCCACCCTAATTTAATCTTCTTTGTTCGCCACCGAGTCAAATATATTTTAAACTTGGCATTCCCCTTCCCAAGTTTTTATTACCAATGTATGCTCTCTAAGAAAATTTTCCATCAAATATTTGAATTTAGAAAAGTTTTCTTGGACAAGGGAAGATGATAGATTTACTTTTAGTCACGTATTGTATTGTATTGGTAATAAAAGGCGCACTGGGTCAAATAAACAAAATTTATATTTCTATGTGAAATTGTTGTCCAATAGAACTCAAATTAGTTTACCTACTTGTGAAGTATTTTCTCTGATCTATCTTATATATATTTTATTACAAGATTTTAAGATTTAGTTTAGGGAAATTTTTTTTTAAAAAAAAGTAAGCCACTACTATAGTGGAGGATTTGATTATGAAACCATGACAATTGACAAACAAAAACTTAATTGGCGTTTAAAAAAACTAGAGATATAAAGTGTACATTAGGTATATAGACGGGTTTATAGAGAAAAAGATAGATTTTAAATTATGTTGCTGGGTTTTTATTTAGTATATGGGCTTTCAAATTATGTTGATGGGCTTAGTGAGTATTATGATGAGTTCAAATAGCCTCACCTTTACAGAAATGATATTTCATTTAAATAGTTATCATACATAATTTATATTTCAAGCAATACATAGGGTAGTTTTAAGCAACTAGGTCATCACCTAAGCTACTATATATTAGGAAGGCCCCATTGTAGTCACCTAGGCATCATATATTAGGAAAACTCTTTTTTTTCCTTAATATACTCAAATTAATAGATATTTTTAGGTTATAATAAGAAAGCCTAATTTTTTAGGCTCTCTTTAATTAATATTTATGTTAGAATTAAGAAGTTTTAAACAAATTTTATACTTGATAATCTTAATGTTTAAGAGTTACAATTAATAATATTGTCTAACCATTAATTCACTATTAGTTTTTCGAAGAAAAAATATTAAATTATTTATCTATTAAAAAACTTAATTATTTAACATTATAAAATTTCTTAAGCTCTTCTCTATGAATAAAATTATAACATTTATTGATTCACTCTTGAAGAAAATAGTTTCTTGAAATAATAATTCTAAAGGAAATAAAAAAAAGATATCTTCTTGAATACTTCTCTTTTTTTAAATTTCTTACTATCTTATTGGTTGTTGATATTTACAATATAATTAGAAATTAATTGGCCTTTGAGTTTTCTTATATTTCATTGAATGTTGAAACTAGTAAAAGTAAAGAAGCATCATAAAAATATTTCACCTAATGCTCCCAATATTTTGGAGCCAGATACGTCAACAATTTTCAATAATTCACCATGCATAAGGTGTTAATTTACCATAATCATGATCTGCCTCTAAGATAATAATTTTGCAGCTCTTATTAGCGAATGACACATTAATTCCGACAACAAACGTACGTGACAAAGTCCACCGTGCAGAGGATAGGGCTCAATTATGACTCTGTCATGTATGTTTGTGTTGTTGCGGAGAAAGAAGGAATGCAACATTTTGCAAGGATATTTATATTCCTATTTAATAAAATTTTCACTTTTTTTTTTATTTTTAAAAGTGATCAATCAGAAAAATTTATATTGATAATGATAGATAAAAATAAAAATAACATACTGTATAATTTTAGTGAATGTTTTGTTAAGAACTTGGATCTAGAATTGACAAAAATTGACATGACTCAATTACCCGACATGAACACGATACAAATAAATGAGTATGAGTTGTCAAATTTAACATGATTATTAAATGGGCAGGATCCAGGTCGACACAAATTTTTTCGTGTCGGTTTAGAATTAAAATTCTTGAGTTATTTATCATATTAATGACACAATTATATTTACTATTATATTTGTAGGTTCTTGTCATTAATACTCAAATTTAGATATGATTCTCTATTTTTCTTTTATTTATTTATTTTCTTTTCGGAAAGATGAACATATACATGATTTTTTATTTATAAAATTTTATGTAAATTTAGAATTTCAATAGTATAAATGTGTAGAATATTAGTAGACATGCATATTTTAGAATATTGATATATAATATTATTTACATCTAACCAATTAGAACTTCAATAGTGTAAATGTGAATATTATAGTAGATATGTATATTTATAATATCGATAAATAATATATATAGTAGAGTGCAAGTGTTTGATGTAAATTTTGCTAAATATATAAATATTAATGGTTCATTGGGTAACCCATTTATTTTTTTTATTGGGTTAGGATCTCAATATTTCATTACAATCATTAAATAAATCGGGTTTAGGTCGGTCCAAATTTGACACGACAAAAAACCTGACATAACACAAAACTGTCAAGACCCGTTTTTTCAGTTGTACTTGGATCTTTATTGAATTGTTAGTCCTTGTATAATTAGGCATTGAGTAATTAAGTGGTATTAACTCGGTTCAGTGTCTGTATGGTGAGAAAATATTAGATATTGGAAAAAGCTTGCTGTAGCCATCAATTGGATGATAAAAGATATGCATTTTTATAAGCATCGAACATTTTTTTTTTAATGATTGAACAGATTTTTGTCTTATAATATACAGTGTAGGTCTTTGGTGAAATATATAGCTAGGAAAATATGGGTGGCTATTATACGGAAAATAGAAATTAAAAAAATGATTTTTAATTCGATTCGTTTTGGTTGATACAATTCCATTTTGTTTATTCATTTTTTTATATTTTTCGTTAATTTAGTTTTTTTTTTCTCAATAATCAAATCGAACCAAACTAAATGCTAAAATCATTTTGTTTGAAAATTTTTAAACCGAACATAAATTGAATTTAATTCGGTTTAATTTTGTTTGATTTACTTTGATTCAGTTCACCCTCAACCAAACCAAATATCCACCCTTTAATAAAGAGAGAAATTTACAAAAAATGGCCATAAAACTTTTGTAATTTTTAAATTTGACCCCCCAAAGTTTTTCTATCATAACTAGCCAAACACCCTATTTTTGGATTAAATTACCCTCATCACTTTCATCAAATTTACAAAGGCATGCCACTTTTTCAATTCCAACACAACTAAATACTCTCAATCCTTAATAACTTAACAAACTTCATCATTCTCAACAAATTCCACACTCTCATAAATCAACAAATTTCATCAAACAAGCATTGCATAATTGAAGATATAATTATCAATTCGAGAGGTTCTTAAGGTTAGTTTATGCTCTTACCATAACCTAAACTTTTAATCAATTGATTTAATCAACTAAGTTTGAAATTAGAATGGGTTTTGTTGCAAACGTTGTTATTTTTCATTAATAAAACAATGTGATTTGTTAAAGTACTTAGTTTGAGTTGAGAAATTAAGATAAATCATTGAAAACACTAAAAAATCAAGTAAAAAACGAAGCCCAGAACAAGTGCGACATGCGCCTGTCGCACATAAGCACATTGGTTTTATGTGAGGCAGCACCTGCCCCACCGCCTATCTCACTTGATCCCACTAGTTTTATATGAGACAGGCACATGTCCCACTACTTGTCTCACTAAATTTTAGATATTTTCTAAACGTTATAACTTGGGCTACATATGTCCGTTTTAGGCGTATAATATGTCGTTTCGAAGCTCACGACAAGACAAATCAAATCCAAAATTGTATACTCCATTTCATCCATAAAAATATAGTGTATATTCACTTTACCATATTTTGTATCATGTAATCTTATATCTTTTATTTCTTTTTAATAATTTGTAGCGTATAATCTTTTAATGGATTCTGTTGTGCTTCAATTATGTTACAACGATTGGTGGGAGATGTTAGCAGATGGCCATACGGAGTACGTGAATGCCAAGAATACAGCTTTTTTAGTTCAAAAAGATTGTACGTTTGACCAATTTCTGGCAAGGGTGTATGAAGTTTTACAGATAAATCCTAACGAATATAGTATGACGATGAAGACAACTTTGAGATCTAGTAACACAATGTATCGTGCGCGTTCACTACCTATGGATATATTTAATGATGAAATGGTTAAGGTTGTGCTACACACGGCCTCTAATGTGGTCAATTATGGATGCATCCCTATATTTGTCACTACATCTCCTCGAGTTCCGGCTGAAAATCCTGAGCCACTTGTGGAAAGTGAAACTTCGTTTAGAGCAAACGACTCTGTCCTCGATATTGAGGAAAAGGTATTACCACAGTAAATGTCGTTGTAGCAATTTTATCTCTTCACTGAATGAAAACAATGATACCATTGATGAGAACGACATTATGTTAGCGGATGTTAAAAAAGAGTTATTACCATTAGAGACATCGTTAGGGCAACATTACCCTCCATTTCACAATAATGATTTCTACACTTATGATGATCTTGCTGATGACACCAACAACACAGAAGCTGATAATGCTTGTTTGGAATCGTTCAATAGTATGCAAGGCATGAACTCCAATACTGAAGCTGATGATAGGGGCGTTGATCATTCTGATATTCCTATCAGTGATGAAGATGAACATTAGTATGATATTCTTATTAATAATAGAGACAACCGGCCTATTTCTCCGATGGCCCGTTCGAAGAGGAGGACAACAGTTGATCCCCTTGCGAGTCTTGCTCCAGTTTTGCTCTCAAACTTGGTTGCTCCAGACTTAGTTAAAAGCTGTAATTCTACTGATATTGGTGTGGGTAAGTTGTTGTTAACATAAATATTTCTTTATTATTGATTTTGATGATAATAAACTTAGTTAAGATTTATTAATCGTTTAAAAGCTCAAATAGTTTTTATATACTTTTAAGTCATCATTCTCATTTTATAAAGGTTTTATATTCTATGAAAAATGTCTTTATAAAATTGGTAATTCTCATGTTAATGGTTTCAATTGAAAAAGCTTTGAGAATTTTGATAATAACAAGGATTGCTCAAAATCCTGAAAATGGACATATTTGACAAGTTTTATAATGTTTTAGGTCATAGTATAATTTTACAAAATAGTTCACTGTAGCAAATGGCTAACTGACATCCTTGATAACGGCTTGCCGACATCAAACAAAATTGAAAGATTAGCCTCTGGACACTAACGACGATTCGACATTTTGGTAACTGCTAGCCAACATTGAACAGAATTGAAAGATTAGCCTCTGAACACTAACGACGATCCGACATCCTGAAAAAGGCGATCCGACAATTTGAAAATTCAGCCCAACGATCATAGTGACTAGTGAAAACGACAATCAAACATTGAATTAACGATGATCCGACAGTGAGAAAAAAGGGAATAACGGCTAGTTTTCGGCTCCAACTGTAAATAGGCTCATTCAAATTCAAATAAAGGTTGATCACAATACTATTATTACAATCGAAAATACAACCTTCATAGAGCTTTAAACACATTCTTGCTTCATTTATTCACATATTAGGCATTGATTTATAATCTTAAGTATTGTGTGAGTGAAGAACAAATTTATAATTTTTGTTTTGAGTGATTGTAAGTATTGGGATACACTTGGGTTAAGATATTGGGATTAATATCTTATTATAAGGGTTCATTGACACCTTCATAGAGCTTTAAACACATTCTTGCTTCATTTATTCACATATTAGGCATTGATTTATAATCTTAGGTATTGTGTGAGTGAAGAACAAATTTATAATTGTTGTTTTGAGTGATGGTAAGTATTGGGATACACTTGGGTTAAGAAATTGGGGTTAATATCTTATTGTAAGGGTTCATTAACACCTTGGAAGTCATGTGTAAGTATTTGAAGCTTTGGAGGCTTGCTTAGTGAAATCCTCAAGCCCGAAAAGCTTGGAGGCGTAGACGTAAGCGAGGTTAGCCGAATCACGTAAAAATCTTCGTGTTTGAATCTCTCATCCCTTATCTTTTTATATTGTGATTGATTTATTTGTTATTACTTTAAATTCGTTTTAGATTTACATTGTGTTTTTTTTTAGAATTTAATAATTTTTAGAAACCCAATTCACCCTCCTCTTGGGTTGCATAACTAAAGTTTCAGTTGTTTACTGAGAAGAATGAGTTAATACAGGAATTGCGCAAAGTGGCCTAGCAGGAAAAAATTGATTATAAGATTGCACGGTCCACAACGACACGCTTTAAGGCTCACTGCTCTTTGGAATCATGTAAATGGCGTATTCGCGCAACGAGAGGTTCGAATGAGCATAATGTTCCTTGGTTAGTGAGAGGAGTTGACAATGTTCACACATGCTCTAATGAGGTATTGTCTAGTGGTCTTCGTCAAGTAAGGAGTCGGGTTGTTAGCCATTTTATTGCGGATAAATTTATTTAGGATAAACTTGATATACACGCCGAATGACATTAGAGCAGACATGCAGCAAGAATACAGTGTCCAGTTAACATATCAGCAAGCATATCGGGTTAAAAAAGTTGGTCTTGAATAGTACAAGGAAACCTTATAGAGTCATACAATTTACTTCCCAAATACTCTCACGTTTTGACCAAAGCGAATAAGATTACAGTCACACACCTCGAGTGGAATGGAAATGATTATTTCTTATATTACTTTGTAACACTTGGTTCTTTCATCAAGGGTTTCACGCAGTACATTAGGCCTGTGATCGCTGTAGATGACACTCATTTAAAGGGGCTATATCGTGGAAGCATGCGTCGTAGCAAAATGTCTGGATAGTAATAATCAGTTGTATCCGTTAGCTATTGGGGTCATGGATTCAGAAAACAATGATGCTTATGGATGATTTATGAAGAAGTTACACGGAGTAATTGGCGATAGGCCAGAGTTAGTAATTATCTCTGATCGATGCACTGTCATCAAGAGAGCCGTTCTGAAAGCATTTTACACTGCTGCTCATGGCGTTTGTTTTTACCATGTCAAAGGCAATATTATGTCAAAATTCAAGATGTCCAAAGCTCTTTGGGATCAATTTGAGCCAGCCTTTATTAATGTAGCAAAGGCATATGGACACGAAGAGTTTAAAAGGTAACTTGAAAGGTTGTGGATGCTCCACTCGGGCGCGGCTGATTACTTAGAGAATAGTGTGGGTACGTGTAATTAAGTAAGATCTGAATTTGAAAATAGGAGATACAGTATACTTACCACCAACATCGCGAAAAGCGTGAATTCTTTCATTTAGAAACCGCTTTATAACTCACCTAGGGTTTTGGATTTTAATATTTGATTTTGGAGATCTCGGAAGATTTTGAACGTAATATAGCTTCTTTCAGCCGCCAACGATAGACTCTTATGTCGATCTATACTGCCAACAATGTATACAGGATTCCAGTGATAAGCTTTCGATGGAAGGAGAGGATTTAGGTGTGAGAAACGTGAGAGCGATAAGGGTATTTTAGTCCTCAAAATTGGTATTTGGCTAATGTTGATTGAAAAAACTTTAAGGGGTCAAATTTAAAAAATGTAAAAGTATTACGGCCATTTGTGTAAATTTCCCTAATAAAAATGAGAGACAAGAGAAATTTTTTTCCAAATTTACCATTAATGTTCCATTTTTCATATAGTATCTAACTAATCTTAACTATTCATTTTCCTTAGATCTATGGGCTTACACACAATCAATATAAAAAACTAATGTATAGAAAAGGTTGTTGATCCTTCCATGAGTGTCACTTCATTTTGTATGATCCTTTAGTTAATTTTGAAATATATATGTAGCATTAAGCCATGAGGGAATAATTTGGGAGTAGTCTCTGGATAGAACCAATTAGGCCAATATACTTTGGCAAAAGGATAATAATAAAACAAAAATAATTGTTATTATAAAAACAAATTTTTGTTTAATTTGTTTGTATGTCTTTGTTCTTTTAATTAGACAAACAACGTTATTGAATTTTAAGGCAATACTTTAATAGCCGAAAGTTATTTGGCCTTAGGAGTTACCAGACTAACCTCTTCTGTCATGTCTAACATGGCTTAAAAGTGTTATTACTCCAAAGTATAAGAATGTCTAGTTATAATATAACCCCGTTAGTCAGGGGTCGAACCACAGAAAATTTAAAATTTAGTAATCAATTTATTAAACAAAGAAAATTAAATACGAGAAAAGAAATTAATAGGAATCAATCTAGAAATATGCTAAGGTTACGGGATCCACTCTTGGATTTCAAATTATGGTTATAACACTCTCTTAAATTTATATTTGCATTTCTTTTGTTATTTACTTATTATGCCATTTAATTTTTAACTAACTATTTGTCTGGATAAATGACACAACTAGACCTGACCTATATGTCGGATCTGAAGCGAATCATGCAGACTAATAACTAAAACTCATGGCACAATATATATGGTCTCTAATACTTAGATAACAACCTCTGTGTTTTATCTGAAAATATATATTTAAAACTTGTACAATTTATGTCTCATTATACATACTCACACTAAAATTATATCTATATATATAAACATAAGCAACATAAACGTGTTCAAAATGCAAGTTATTCAGCAATGCGTCTCGTGGCCCAACCTCAACTGACTAGAAATTGGTTTGCACGAAATCCTGCAGAAACCTGATAGAAATGGGGGGTAAATAGGAAAATAGTGAGCTTGCGGCTCAGTAAGTGAACGTAATTATATAATAATAATAATAATAATAATAATAATAATAATAATAATAATAAAGTTATATGTACTAGTGCTTATACATAATCATGTGACATATTAGTAGATTAACCTAAATCTCAATACGCATGCGCTGAGTCTACAGGAAAGGGTACATATATGGTGACTGGTAATCACATCTCATGACTCAATCAAACATATAATATGCGTATAAATAATCATAGCATAATATTAAATCATATTATTAAACATAAATGCTTCACGTAATACATAATAGTAATGATAGTATCCACTCACAAATCTTGTTTCACTCTGGGGTTCGTTGGGCCTCTTGTGGGTTCCTTGCTCGAGTTCCTCCTAAAAATATAGGATTCGAAAATTAACTGTTAGAACTGATATAAAAACTTATACGTATGATGTAAATTAAATCATAACTACTTAAATCTTATAAATCTATTACCCACTAATCCAACAGATATAATTCTCACTATCCAATTTCAATTCCCGTACTTAATATTTATTTTTCTTCTCCTTCACTCTTTGTCTTTCTTTCCTTTCTTCTTATTTTTTCTTCCTTTCTTTTCTTTTCTTTTCTCCTTCAAATTATATATATGGGGCCACCGACTCACAAACACAAGTGAAGCAGGTTGTGGTGAAATCATGAAGCAGGTAGCTGGCTATTGCTTTTGAAATCAGCCACATTTGGCTTCTTTTTCTTTTCTTTTTTCAAGTGGTGCATGACAATAAATATGGGACCAAATACCTAACGTGCCACAGCTATATTGGAGTGTTGACATTATATCTAAATACTATATAAATTTGAAAAGATTTGTATCTATAGATTAACGTGGCATAAAAGAAACTAATAAGGAAGAAAAATACAAATAAATAAAATAAAGTTTAAGACTCATTTAAGAGAGTAATTAATTCAATAATTTGAATCATTGAGTTTCATCTTTCACCTCAACTTGGAAAATTTAGCCACTCATATTGAAAAACAAAACACTTACTTTATTTAACAAACTTCTAAAATATATTACAAGAAAATTGATTACGGAAAAAAAACAAGAAAATAGAATAAAAAAGAAAGAAAGAAATAATTCCTCAGCTTTCCTCCCGTTTTGTCTAGCTACCTCCCTTCATACAAACTTCTTCTATTTATAGGCGGCCATCAGCTTCAACTTCTCTTATTCTATTATTATTTCTTATTATTATCACAGAAACAAACAAGCAAGAGACGGGTGATGGTTAAGTGATAAAATGGCCACCTAACCATCACTAGCATGATTGCCCACTTTATCTTTATTTTTTTATTTTTAATTAATTACATCTCCTCAATAATGCATTCTAAATGGCTCCAAGAATTCTTCTTTATTTCTTACTTCTAGTTCCAACTATTATTTATTCTTGAAATATATATATAATATAAAATGAAAATAAAATTAACATATTATAAATTAATTTAATAAAAAAATATAATTAAAAATTATTAAGATAATTTAAAAATAATAAACTTATTAATCGAGACTGTAAATAAAAAACTAATAATTTTATCCTTATTTAATGTATACCTTTTAGCATCAATCAATATCCAATTTAGTCGGCAATATTATCTTAAGAAGCTCCTAAATCCTAATCGAAGCAATGCACCAGCTGTGCAGTCGCTTAAATATGGTGAGTCCCAATTGTAATCCAAGTCATCCTCTGCGGGCAAAACCAAATGGCATCAACACTACTTCCCACAAATCTTTCCGGAAAAAGCTTCTGAGGATCATTCTAGGCCTTAGGATCTCTTCCAAATGCCTCAACGTTTATTATTACTAACTATTGACACTAAATTTCTGCACATTAAGTGATTGGGTCTTATGAGAGAGAGAGTTTTTGACAGTGCCTCGGGCCTGAGAAACTCATATTTCAAGTTCGACATCCTTTATCTGCAAAAAAAAGCAACTCGTAAGGGCGTCGGTATTGTCACTGGCAAAAACCTTGCGATGCTTAAGTCAGACATCAGGAATTGCTGAAGTAACAACTTTAAGAAAAGAAAGAGCTCTGAGTTCTGCTTATTTTAGAATGTCTGATTATTGATTAATGACCTTACCTCGTGAGCAGGATGACCTCTTATAGGGAGATTTCTCTAAATCCATTTTGTGTTGGAATACTTTGAGGATATGACGTGTATAATCAAAGTCGAAGAATCATATTTCAATTATGATCATATTAGGTTTTGAACCCGACAAAGTGTTCAGGAAAATAGATGCAACACTTAGTCCTTTAGTTTACTAGTTCTGTGCCCGGACTAAAAGGACAAGTAAACTAATAACCTGATGCAATAGTCAAGTAAGATAAGTTAGAAATCCATAACCAAGGCGAAGAATCTAGAGAGATTTTAATCACCAAGGAATAAACTTGGGAGAGAAGAAGGCACGTGGAACAAATCAAGAGGCATGAACTTTGCGACACGTGTGCATTATTATGAAATGACATGAACACGTCTTTCCACATGGAAGGATCTTAAAAGATAATTGATAATCAAATGGCTGGGGTAAAATGGGGGGAAGTAATTGAAAGACACCAGTTTAATTTAAAAATTCAACCGGTCCTTGGAAGGAAACATATTTAAAACGAGAGGGTTCGATTTGCTTCCATATTTCATTTTTATTAGTCACCCAAACCAGTTCAAATTTCAAATACAATTGAAAGGTAAGGAAGAACAGCAGAGAAAATCAGAAGTGCTGAACAACTTTGATAGAGAGGATCAATCATGATGGAACTCACTAGTATGTTTTCTCTTTTCCCAATTTTTATCTCAGCCTATGGATATTACTCTCCTTTTTGTTTTGAATTTCAAATCATAGATAAAGATATAGTGCAATAGTAGATACTAAGGGTGTGTTGATTTGGGTGCCTTTTAAGAAAAATGGCTAGTTTTTGCTCATAGGATGACTAGTGACAAAGATTCTAAAGGTATTGATTCTTAGAATATATGGGGATAGTCCTCGGATTAGGCTTTCGGAGATGATGATGAGAGAGGCTTTGGCGAAGAAACCATAGAAGTTAGGACGGAGTTAGACTTTGAAAGAATCGAGGATGATATAAATAAGACGAGTGAAACTAGATCTAGAGCCTATCGTTAGAGCTAAACCCATATGAGTATGATATGGATAAGATAGAGTCTATCCTTCAGGAGTGTAACCAATCGGTCCTGAAGGAGAAATACCATATCCCAGTGAGATAGAAATAAGATTACCAAGGAGATGAGAGAAACCAAGTACCCCTTTGAATGACATGGAAGCTATTTGCACAAATTTCTTTGATTGTGGGTTGACATTACCTATGCAACATTATTTTGCAAAGATGCTAAGTTCATTAGGTTTAGCTCTTTTCAGTTAGCTTTAAATGGATGGAGAGTTTTAAGTGGTATGTATGTATTATAAGTAAGAAGTAGTATACTCGAACTCACCTTTTAGGAGCAAAAAAGATGCTTTAAACTGAAAAGTAACCCGAAGAAGCACGATGCCTAGTTATCAGCATGACCTATAGCCAAAAAGTTGATCCTAGATTTACTGACTACCAATAAAGATTTCAAAGATTGAAGGTTTTAAGTTTATAGAGAATGAGGTCAGTTTCCAAAGGATCTGAAGTATTGGGTACCATGTACTTTTGGGCAGCCAAGTATGATTCTTATAAAAAGAAATTCTTTTCTTTTAATTTTAAAAGAAATGTAGTTAGGAAATGACTTGTTCAATCCCCTGTACAGTTGTGAGGGTGATCAGTAGAAGACAACAACTCAATACCGATCTCATATTAAAGGAGCATTCCAATATCATTGGTTGTACACCGATCTTCTAAGGTTAGAAAACTTCTAGGATGTAGATTGGTCCCTTTGCAAGAGGCTAGAGTGGAACAAGTCATTCAAAGAAAAAGAAAAGGTAAAATTTTCTTAAAGTAAATTTCAATTTTTGATTTTTATATGGCTAATACTATTTCCATGAGATAGGCAAGATATCGTCAGAATTTTAGAAAGGTTGAACAGAAAAAGAAAAGGGAAAAACAAACTAGAAAGGAAGTAGAAGAAAGATATCGGAACGTATTTCTACTGACCTCGAGGACATCAACACAAAAGTCATCAATCATTGCTCATTCGACTACAATAGTAACAATTCCTTCAACCATTTTGTTCCCCAGTGTTGCATCAACAAGGCCAATTCAGAACCTTACAGAAGCAAAAAGAAGAGAAAAAAGAGAGAGCATTGAACATACTCAGCATGTGGTGCATTATGTAGAGGCTTATATGAACAGAGAAAAGGCAGAGGAACTGAACAAGTCATCTACCATAGAGGCTTGGGAATGATTAACGGAGCATGACGAAGAGGTAAGGCACCGTGTTACCTATTTAAAATATTACTCATAGATTAATACATTTAACCTATGTATTTTGTTAGGCCAATTATCTATATTGCAAATTCAAAAAACAACTCGACCAACTAAGTAAGCAAGCGGCAGAAGTTCCAACGATTAGAAACAAGTTTTAGAAAGAGATAGAGACCATGAATACTCAATTTGATTTAGTTGAGAAAGGATTAAGGAGCTGGCACTTTCTGCTCGCCTATTCAAGGTCGAGCAGACTTAGCAAGTTTAGGCTTTTTGTCTCACCCAAGTAGGTTTTGAGACTTTAAAGCTTCAAATTGCCTTAAAAAGATTTCATTATCTTATCTTTCTACTCATCTAAGGCTGGCTGAGCTGAATTAGCAAGTTTGGGTTCCTTGTCTCACTCAAGTAGATTTTGAGACTTGAAACCTTCATTTGCCTTAGAAAGATTTTGTGCCCTTATATTTCTATTGGACTACTCAGGGTCAAGCTAAATTAGTAAGTTTTGTATCCGTATCTCACCTGAGCAGATTTGAGACTTGAAACTTGTACTCGTTTTTGAAAGATTTGGTGCTTTTATGTTTCTGCTCGCCTACTTTTGGTTGAGCTAAATTAGCAAGTTTAGGCTTCTTGTCTCACCTCAAGCAGATTTTGAGACTTGAAACTTTTACTTGCCTTAAACAATTTGTTTGTTTTTTCTGCTCAACACGCCATCAACGAGCAAGAATGATCAGTTTACGATTTGATGGAGCGTTCTTTTAATGATTGGGTCTCAACTGGTTTCTGTTGGGTGAAGGGGATCTGGTTTGAGCATTTTACCGTGAGTACAGGGTAGGTCCTATGGTGTTGCTTTTGCTTGCCATCATTTTATTATAATGCCTAACCGACATGCTTCCCTTTTGAGCTTTTCTTTACCATCTTCTTAATTCTTCAAGCTGCTCACCTTTGACTCTAGCTGCTTTCTCTTCTTCAATCTGTATATATATCTATAGGCTGCTAAGTCACACTTGATCGTTGGCGCCCTCAAGTTATACCATGATCTGCCTATCTTTACTCATTTTAATCCCTTCAAAGCTTAAGGGTGATTGAAAACACTAAGTTCCAAAACTGTTCTATGGTATCTTTTCACAAAATCCCTAAGGGTTCTGTTTGAGACTCATAAGTTCCATCATGTCGTCTTCTAGGGTTATGGCACCTCTAAATTGTTCAACCAAATCCCTACATAGCCGCACATTTCACAACCCAAACTCAAATAGTTAGGTACAATCTTTCAAATATTAGGAACAACATTCTTTCAAGAAATTGTTGAGTAACAGATGATTTTATTTGTTTGTTTTGTTTTTGTTTTCTTAACAATTATTTTATGTTAATCCATAATCAAACAAATGACATTGTAATTAAATGTTAAGGCGATAACTTGGAATGGCCAAAAGATGTTTGGCCCTGGGAGTAACAAGACCAAACTCTTCTGTCATGTCCAATTCAGTTGGCAACATTCTGCCAGGAAGCTCCCAATCAAAGCAATGCACAAGCTGTGCAATCACTTGCTTAACAATGGTGAGTCCCAATTGCATCCCAGGGCACCCTCTCCGGCCAGAACCAAATGGCAAAAGCTGAAAGTCATGTCCACGTAGATCAATACTACTTCCAACAAACCTTTCCGGAAAAAATATTTCAGGATCATTCCAGGCTTCAGGATCTCTTCCAATTGCCCAAACGTTTATGATTACTCTTGATTTTTTGGGAATGTGGAATCTGTTAACTGTGCAGTCTTCGGTAGATTCGTGTGGAATTAGCAATGGCCCTGCAGGATGAAGCCTCAGGGTTTCCTTGACAACCATGTCAAGGTATTCGAGGTTTTCTAAATCTGATTCTTCAACCATTCTGCTTAAGCCCACAATTTTTTCTAGCTCCTTTTGTAGTTTCTTCATTACTTTAGGATGCTTGATGAGTTCTGAAAGTGCCCACTCGACTGCTGTTGCTGAAGTGTCCATTGCAGCTGAGAGCATGTCCTGAAAATAAAGTAAACATATATCACAAAAATTAATGTTTAGAACTATTAATGAATCAGGATAATCTTCTTGTTTGTGTTTTCATAATCTTTGAGGATTGATCCTTTTGTCACGCTTTTGTCAGTCATGTTTAGTCAAGAACCATTCCGTTATTTACTATCAATCACATATCTATATTTATTGATGCGAAAGCTCACACGAAGAGAGGATTTAGGTCCTTGATCATACATAAGCTCAACACATAAAGAGGATCATTGGTTTACCTAAAAGTTGAAGTTATGATATATAGTCTTAAAGAATTATTTAAACGCACATGCCCTTTAACGTGCAAAATAAGTAGGATTCTTCAGTCAATAAACAAGCTAAAATGGAGACAAAAATGAAATAAACAAAATGCAAATAATTGTTACAATTTTAAAACAAGGCAACTTGAACTAGCTAGTAATTAAAAAACCCTCGGTGCCCTTCTATGTGTTCTATGTGTTCGTAATTTTTCAATTATAAAAACCGACCAAATAATTCCATTCTTTAAAGACCGCATCAAGGACCGGAAATCAGTGTTAAAAAAAAAAAAAAAAAAGCAACCCGAACCGGGAGGTCCAGTTCATCGGTTTTCTACTGTTAATCATCTCGACCCATAGTATAAAGCATCCTGATTGACAAAGATACGTTAATGATGCCAATTTGATATTGCTTACCAAGATTATGGCTTTAATATGCTCTCGTTCTATCTTGTGCTCGGTTTCTTCCGATCCCTCAAAGCTCAACATCACATCAACAAAGTCCTTGGTTCTATTTTCATCCTTAGATTGAACATGTTCATCAATAATCTTCTCTAGAAACCCATCAAACACCTTGGCAACAGACTTCATACGCTTTGTCAGGCCCTGAAGATCAAGTCCTGCAATTTGCGGAATGTAATCACCCAGATTTGGCTTTGCAGTCAACTCCATGCCCTCTTGAATCACAGTCTTGAACCCTCTCTCATCGAATTCATCATCTGAATATTTCTTCCCAAACACCATTCTACAAGTCATGTCCGCACTCATAGCGGAAACCTTGGTACTTAAATCTACAACACAACGAGCACACGCCGCCTCTTTGATGGATGCAATCAAAAGATCAACCTCATCTTTTCTCATCGCCTGAAAATAATTGATCTTGAAGCTACTCAACAGCTCTAGAGTGCATATTTTTCGGACTGTTCGCCAATAAGACCCGTATGGAGAAAGTGCTAAACCCTTTTGCTCATAAGAAATATGCTTAGCTGCTTGAAGGGGAGGCCTGCTTGCAAAGATAAGGTCATGTGTTTTTAGAAAAAGCTCAGCTCCTTGAGGTGAGGAGACGACAATTGTAGGCATTAAGCCTAAGCGTAAGTGCATGATGGGGCCGTATCTTTCGGCTAGTTTATGCAAAGCTCTATGAGGAAATTGGCCCAACAAATGGAGGCATCCGAAAATTGGAAACCCTTTTGGCCCTGGAGGCAATTTCTTATTGTTCTTTGTGCTCGTTTTCCATGAAAATGCTTGGAGGAAAAAGAAAATTGCAGCTAGAGCAAGTGAAGTCCACAACCACGACATAATGATATATCAAATCTAGGAAAATTAAGACTCCAAGGTTTAAGTGATGAAGAGGCAGAAATGATGCAACTGGGATATTTATTCATTTGTTGGATAATTGAAGACAAAAGAAAAAACAAAAATGGAGATAAGTTCAATATGTGACTAATGGGTGTCTGATTTCCTAGTTGTTGCTTTGTTTTTGGCGCTATGTATGGGTACTGTGTTCGTTAAGGTTAAGCAGTTGCATTGTTACAACTGTTAGAATTTTCTAAGAGTTTTATTTTACTTTATTATGTTTTAGTTTACTGATGAGTCATTAAGTGAATCAGAGATCCAATTCAACTATATCCAAGTATATTATTTTCTTTTAATATTACAATAAGAGTATGTCAAGAACTCACATTCTCTTATTTGATGATGAATCTCATAATTTTTTAAAATTAGTTATTAATTTACTTAACATCTAAGAGTTGAATGACATATTAGATGTGATTCAATTTGGAACTTAAACATTGAGAGATACTTAGTATTAACTCAAAAGAAAAAATTTATTCTTGCAGCCACAAGATTTGAATCATTGGTCAAAAGTAGGAGAAAAAATGGTGTCAACCATTGAGCTAAAGAGGGGTTTTCAATTCCAATGCATGATGAACTAGCTAGAGAAGAATGAAAACTTATTTGTTTTCATGTGCTTCAAGATCAGGCCTGTGGGCGCTATTTAGTAAAATTTCTTGTGTGAAAATGAATAGTCCAGAGCTCTAAACCTCGTAGATGGAGAGGGAATAAGGTTGCTTTTAATATATAATAAAAACAAAATATTTCAAGCCAAGTTGACAATGAAATTGACGATAAGTAGAAAACATCAAGAAAATAACTCCTCTCTTCGGCTCTTCCTGTTGGTCCTAGTTCATGTAAATTAACTTCTTCGAAATCGATACTCAAATTAGGTCACTAGGATAATCCGAACACTAATTAATAAAATCAGATGATAATTATGTGAAAAGATTCTACAGTGCTGCCGGAGGAACAGACAGAGTCACGTGAAGACAGATTGATTTTGACCACCAGTAAATTAAAAAAATTGCAAGTTGTTGAATAACATTATTTTTAATATCGTTCTAATCTATTAATACTTGCAATGAAAAAAATTATCGAAACTTTCCAGAATAATTCGTTGACAACACAACTAGTTAACTTCTACAACTATGTTTACTAATTATAAAGTTAGTTGTTTATTAATCGTACGTATTTGAATTTGTTTTTCTTATTTTTCAAATAGCTCTTTGAATTTTGGTGACATTCTCAATATCATCTTCCTTGCTAGTAACTATTTTCTTCAGTTGTCTCGTAGATTTTAATTTTTTTCTCCTATATTAATATTTTCAAACATGAGCAGTGCTAGCGTGAGTTGCCTTTGGAGTGACTGACGCAGTTGCTGCTTCTAAGAGGGATTAGTATCCCTTGGGAAAAAGTATTTTTCATTCTTATAGTTTAATGCAAAAGCTCTTTTCATCTCTACTTTTTAAATAATAGCTTAAAATATCTTTATGTTAATTCATAATAATTCATTGAGGGTAAAATAAAATTTTTTATTAAAGTGATAAAAGCTATATTAAAATAATTTTTTCACACAATTGAATAACACTATAAAATATGTAAAATTTATTAACTTTTTCGTAAATAAAATCAACGATGATATAGTTTGATATAGCCATTGAATAAGGAACAAACTGTAATTAACACAATATCTTTAAATCATCGGAAGAAAAATTCAAAAATGCTACCAATTTTTATGTGTTTCTTTTTTATTATCTTTAAAATATAAAATTTAGAGTGTAAAAAAATTTATATAAAGTTATTATTGTCATGTTAAATAAACATCGCAGTCGATTTAAATTCTTAAATAAATATTACTTTTTAAAAAAAACTAAAAGAAATGATAATATATTAATTAAGTATAAAGAATAAAGACTATTGTCAGGGCAAAAGACTTTTTCATCAAAATTGTGCAGGTAAAAATAAATAACTGTGACAAAGAGTATGATTGATAATCCATGCTACAAGTAAAAACTAAACAGTAACAAATGCATTTAAGAAAGCACAAAAATAGAAAAGGGACACTTGTCCCCCTTAGAAGCAGCGACTGCGTCAGTCACTTCCAAAGGCGACTGCCGATGGCAGCCTAGCACTGATCTTTCAAACGTTATTAACTAAATCCCATTTCACACTTACTGTATGGTTTGGATTCAATTCTTTTTCATAGCTTTAAACTATTTTGCTTTTTTTCTTTCTAATATTTTCAACGCAACCCTAATGTTTCTTTTTCTTCTGTTGATTTAAGAATAATTATAAAATAAAAACCAAATTAAAGGTTAGAAAAGTACTAAATTTCTATAAGAATACTTTATGACAAGACTACTAATATGAAAAATTTGAATAATAACTGAATGTTTTCCTAACTCAAAAGATATAAATTTCAACTTAACAAAATCACCCAATACATTTTTTTTTTCTTAACTAAAATTCACCTTATATATTCTCATACATTTATTAAAAAAAAATCACAAATTCTAATTGAAAAAAAAAAATTCCAATGTCATCCAATTAAATTTAATAAATATTATTAACTATTAGTGTGCCCGTGGCGCAATTGAATTGCTGGCTCCAGATTTGAAGATTGCGCATTCGATTCGCATCGGCTCAATCCGTAATTTCACTTCCCATTATATGGGTATTTTGTCATTTCAATTAAATTTTGCAAAATCCCCCTCAATACTCTCTAATACGATTATGGCCTCAAATCTTGACCATATTTTTCACGCAAGCCCTCTTCATATTCTGAAAAAGTGGAAATTCACCCACAAACATATCGCACCACCAAGGAAAGATAAACTCCAATTGCCAAACATGGCCTCGACAAACTTATCACCTTACTGTCTGCGACTATCCACACTCTCTTCTTCTTCATTCAACCAAAGCTCATCTCAAAATTACAACTTTACCCATCGACACATCCCTCTCAGCCTCAGAACCCGAACGAGGACCGGAATATGGTGCGTTTGGACCAGACCCAGAAGGAAAAGGGGTCGAAAAAGCGAAGAGCTGGAGTCCAAGGAGCTTGCAAGGGTTTTAATGAGAAGTTTTAGTGACAAAGAGCCGCTTGTGAGGACACTTAATAAGTATGTGAAAGTGGTGAGGAGCGAGCATTGCTTTCTTCTCTTTGAAGAGCTTGGCAAGTCTGATAAGTGGCTTCAGTGCCTTGAGGTTTTTTATTTTTTGGTTCAATTTCAAATTTTTATGCTGTTTTTGTGCAATTTTGGCTTCTGGGTAGTTGGAGTTTGTTGAGTTTCTTGTGCTGTCGCTTGTGTGTATGTTTTCTATAATTATGATTCTGAATTGTGCGTTTGAGTTTTCTTATGGCGTGTTTTGAAGTGCTTTTGACGCCACTATAAGCGCTTTCAAGTATCAAAATTGTAATGTCTGCTTTTAGTGACTTGTTGAAATAGGCACAAGCTCTTTTTTCATTAAAAAACGATGGGACTGTTTTCTGGAGAAGTACTTTTAGTTGGGGAAAAAAAAGAAAAAAAAAGGCTCTTGAATTGTTTTCTTGGGAAGCACTTAGTATGTTATGTTTTTAAGTGGAATGCTTTTTAGCAATGTCAATACCTTCCGTTTGTGGTTCCATATTTCATTTTAGTCCTAGAGAGAGATGTTTATTCGGGTCTTATACATGAGCATTGTGATCATATTAAGATTAACTCATAGAAATGCAACATAATGAGTATTAATCTATGATGGCATTAAGTTAATACAATTTGAATTATTTTGTGCAAAGGGAAAATGAGTTTAGATCTAAGGTGTGTCAATGTGGAAGTTGGCATTGCCATGGTGAATTTCTTCAAGCAAACAGTTTGCCTGACTTAAATATTGCATTTTTAGGTATTCAGATGGATGCAGAAACAACGATGGTACATTGCTGATACTGGTATTTATTCAAAGTTAATAACAGTTATGGGGAAGAAGGGCCAAACTAGGCTGGCCATGTGGCTTTTCTCTGAGATGCGTAATAGTGGGTGCCGGCCCGACCCTTCTGTTTATAATGCTCTCATCACCGCGCATCTCCACACCCGGGATAAAGCAAAGGCATTGGCCAAAGCACTAGGTTACTTTCAGAAGATGAAGGGAATGGAACGGTGCAAGCCAAACATTGTGACATACAACATTCTTTTGAGAGCTTGTGCCCAAGCTCGAAATGTAGATCAGGTCAATGCTTTGTTCAAAGAACTTGATGAGAGCATCCTTGCTCCTGATATCTATACATATAATGGTGTGATGGATGCATATGGGAAAAATGGGATGATAAAAGAAATGGAATCTGTACTTTCTCGCATGAAAAGTAACCAGTGTAAACCTGATATTATCACATTTAATCTGCTGATTGATTCATATGGGAAGAGGCAAGCTTTTGATAAGATGGAGCAAGTTTTTAAGAGCTTGATGCACTCCAAAGAGAAACCAACACTGCCTACATTTAATTCGATGATCATAAACTATGGGAAAGCAAGGCTTCAAGGGAAAGCTGAATATGTTTTTCAAAAGATGACTGCAATGAAGTACACTCCCAGCTTCATCACATATGAGTGTATCATTACGATGTATGGGTATTGTGACAATGTTTCAAGGGCCAGAGAAATATTTGATGAGCTGTCTAAATCAGGGAAGGATATGAAAGTTTCAACCTTGAATGCAATGCTTGAGGCTTACTGCATGAACGGTTTGCCAATGGAAGCAGATTTGCTCTTTGAGAATTCACATAACATGGGGTGACTCCAGATTCATCAACATATAAACTTCTTTATAAGGCCTACACTAAAGCCAATATGAAGGAGCTTGTGCAGAAGTTACTGAAGTGTATGGAACAAAATGGTATGGTTCCTAATAAAAGATTCTTCCTTGAGGCTTTGGAAACTTTCAGTTCTTCTCTGGCTGGTTCACAATCTGGAAGTGCCAAAACTGATTTGACCAGGTCACTAAGCACTGCAAAGAGTTAGGTTGAAGAAATTAAATGACTCATTTTTGCATTCTTCTGATTCCTTCCAATCAGGCCTGGATTCAAAACAGAGTTTGTGTATAGTATAGGGATGGTTGACTGGCTGGCTCCTGAATATTTTGCCGTTGGCTGATTTGCCCTCCTATGATCCGGTATTTACTTTCTTCCTCATAATAGAATCTATTTCATATTTTTGAGACATATTTTATCTAGTTGTTTTCAATATATCATGGCTTTAATAATTTCAGTTTATTGCTGACATATTGCAGTTCTGTGGCTTTAAAATTTATCTTAAAGTGCCACTATTTGATTTCTCCTTGCCAAAAGTCAGTGGAATATTTAACACTCTTAAACGTATTCTGTGCTGGGGATTATTTGGGAATTAATTTTGGTGGCGATCCTCACTGTACCTCACTTTGTATTCCATCCCCTTCTTCCATCTGCTCTTCAGGGCTGACAAAAGCTGTTCTCAGATCCTCACTATTAACCTGATTTCTTCACATCATTATGTTAAGATAAATTTTTTGAAGCATTTTTTTAGTAGTCTTTCAAGGGTATGTACTTATAATAATGCAACAGTAAGTACACTTTCCATTTTGCTGAACTGAAACAGGGTCCATTGAAGTAATTTATGCCCTCATGTCTCTTTGCCTTTTAATGTTTCCTGCTATTTTAGCCAAACTCTTTCAATACTGTCCATGCTTTAGAATGAACGGGGTAAAAGTTAAATTTAATTGCAGTCGTTGTTCAATTAGCAGGATTTATCTATGAAATTGATTAATTTTGGCGGCATGGGCATCTTTGAGTATGAAATTCGATTTTTCGATAGCTGTTTGACATATGTGATCAGATCGATGGATTGAAGATACTGCTGCCGAGATACATAGATGAAAAAATTGTAGCCAAAATTTATGTTCTATTTTATTTGCATGACCAATTGAATACTTCCCTACGATTCATTGGCTGTAGTATTGCAATCTCACAAAATTAGTTGTAGTTAATATCATTATCAAACAATGTCATTTCCAACTCTACTCCATTGTAGTTGAAATAAAACCTTCTATGCATTATGAGAACACAATCTCAATTAAATTAATACTCAATAAAATTAAAACTTCAATTGAATAATAGGTTTTGCTAATTGACTTAGGGTCAATGTATTAAATTATAATTCAATTAATTATTATTTGCTTAATTAATAACTTTATTTTGGCCACAATATTATTATTTTATCAAGGTTCTATTATATTTTTTATCATCAGGTCTTGGTCTCAATAGTCAATACCCACATTCTAACAAATGAAGTGGCAAAAGAGCTCCAACTCTTATATAACTACAGCAGGGAAAAACAAAGTCACATTAGTTGTTAAAATGTAACACTAACTTTAGCTAAAGATCAGTGTCAAGGTAACAGCGCATTTGAACAAAAGAACAATACAATGATGATGAAAGTACATTTAGAGCAGCCTTAAATGGGCAACCATTGCAGAATCTTGGATTATGATCAACCTTCTTCAGATTCTGCAATCAAGAATTCAAAAATCAGAGCAAAACTAAGACATGTTATAAGAATCAAGGATATATTACATCCTCCATTTAAGCCAAGTTTCTGTATACACATCACAAGATGAAGCAGATACATCTGTCACTTTGTTAGGGTAGGTTACATTGTTTATCCAAAGGGATTCAGAGTACTTCTAGTTTCAAGATCAAGAATCAGAAAGTGAAATTTCTGATTTAAAGGCATACCTTGTATGGCTCCCATGTTATCGTCTTCATACACCCCAAGGGGGGAGCCATGAACAGAAAGAAGCATCTCACCACGCTTTGGCTGCCTTAGAGTTTTGGGTGTCACCCCAACAGACAGCCTTTGGCTGGTCGCCTGCGACGTCAAAGCTCATAATATTAGTGGGGGGGTTTCAGCAGCCATATGGCTCAAGGAATTTAGGCTCTGTTGTGACAAATAAAAAGTGACTGAAGCACACTAGCTTTAATCACCATCATGATTTCATCACAAAATCATTGGCCTTATTGCATTGTTCTTCCATTAGCAGACATCAAACTGATTTAACTTCAAAATTATTGATGGTAGAAAGTCTTAGCAGTGCAGGGATGTTTGTTCAATTTCACTGAATCATATACAGGATGCAGATAGCTGGGAGACTATAAGACAGCTAAATCATTTTCTCAAAACCCAGAATTGTACCATTAGATTTGAACTTTTCATTGAATTTAAAACTGGTAATTCAAATAATGACATGAAGAAGAGGCTACAAACCCCAGGAGTTCGGAGGGCTTCATGCATTCCAAACATTAGAGAATTGGATGGCTCCTCCAAAACCTACAAAACAGAAATGTCAAACTAGAAAAACAATAAAAATATGAAAGCTTTTCTTTAATCTTTAGTTAGTTTGAAAAAGCATTTGGAAAATCTTCTAGAATATACTCTCATGAGTCTGTTGCATGAGGTCCTTTTGCCTGGACTAAAATAATCTGTTCAAAGAACATATATTCGAAGCAATCTAACCATAAAATCAAGCATTTCTTGATTTGAAGGCAGAATATTTATCATGAAATTTTTTACTAAGAAAAGAAAAACACTTCACATATCAAGCATATGGCATACCTCCAGAATCCAAAGCAAGATATGAACAATAGGAACTGGATTAAAGGGCAATCATTTTATATTCAGATTTCAACAACAAGAAAAACACCTCAGTTCAAATGCATAACAAACCATAATTTTCTTGACTAACAATTGAAATTCAACTCAAACAAATCTATATGCTCTTTTCGTATATGCTTGTTTTCTACTTTTTAATCTTCAGTTAAGCAACATTTCACGAGGAACTGAAGTAAAAGTATAAATGTGAGATGGAAAGAACATACAAAGTCTCTGATCTGCAAATTATCAACACCTAGGAGGTTTGTTTTCACTGCAAAGAATAAGGAAACTCAATGTCAAAAACAGTAATGATGAAAATACAATCCCAACTCGTGTCGAATGCATCAAGTGGGGGGGAAAAAATCACACAATACCTGCTTTGCTTGAGAATCCATAGCCACTAAATGATGGAGCGCCAGAGCGGTAAGGATAACCTATGGACATCCGATTTAAAAGAGAAGCGTGTATATCTTTTCCATCGGCCTTGTCCATAGAAATTACCATCTTCATCCTTCCACCGTACTTCAAATTCTCCATTTTTATCATCTCTTAGAACTGTAAGGTTTGGAAGATTCTCTTCGAAAAACTGAAGCACAGGGGTTTGCATTTGTTCCTCATTGAAATATGAGCGGAGCAAGCGCAACCCAGTGAGTGTCTGTTCAAGCTCCACGTCACGAATTGCTCTAACTGCAGCACACTGTCGTTCAACTGAACAAAAAAGTAAATTAGGGTTTTGAAGAAAAATAAAAATTAAAGATTGGGGTTTCCCAAATTTACCTTCTTGGTAAAACAATTCAGCTTCTTTATCTTCAACTTGGGACTCTTTAGCCTCTTCGGCATTTGAAGGGAAAGCCTTTTTAGCAGGTCTTCCTCTTCGCTTTGGCGGCATTTGTATAAAAATCTAACAAAATTTTAGCTTAAATTTCAAAATTACCTCAACCAATAATTTCACAAACAAATTATACGCGCACATGATGAATTTCCTAAAAAAGAATCACCTTTTTATGACGGCGGCGATAATTTAACGTGATCCGTCGTTGTTTTATGGGCCAATCAAGGGAGGAATTGCGGATCCCCTCACTCACTGTGAGTGTTGAGCGGGAATTTGGCGAATGAATTTTGGGAACTTCGATGTTTGAATTTGAGACTGCTCGTCTTTTGCTGTAAATTGAAGTATTTATCATTTGGTCCGTATAATGTTATTAATTTCGAAATTTTGGCCCATAGAGTTATCCATGTAACTTTTTAACCCCATAGTGACAGATCTCTAATTTTGACCAATCGTTCTTGCCTATCATCCAGCTACCTTATTTTTGTTTTTATTTTTAATGATTATAATCTACTGATACATTATAATTTATGAAAATAATAAAGAAACTCAATGGAGGCTTAAATTAGTACGTGCCTTCAATAAATAGTTTTGTTCTAAAACTAGTAGACTAAAAATATTATTTTGTTCTAAAATTAAGTCATTCTAATATTTTTGAAAATTATCCAGATCATTTGCTAGATGACAACGGCTTTCCTGATGGGGACTCATTAGATCTTATAGAGCACCAACCCCAGAGAAATTTTATTATAATAATTACAAAAGTTGGACATTCCAAAAAAGTACAAGAAGAAAGTTGTTATGCATAATAATTTGAAAGAAAATTGGTATCATGTGCCAATAATTCTAGTCTCTAAAAATCAATTGTGGTTTTTTTTTTCTTTCTTTCATTCCCCAATATATCACTAACTAATTAAATTCGTGAAGTCGAAGAAATAAGAAATTATTGTTTTTTATTGGATTTATTAATTGAAAAATGGAGGAAGTTTCCATTAGGGTAATATCTAATTTAACAAGTCAATGCTAACTAAACATTGAAATGCTAATAATAGTTGAAATTAATTTTATATTTTTGAAAAGAAAAAAAACATTGCATTGACATTTCACAAAGAACAGTTGTTTCTTTTGTTCACACGTTCATCCTTTCACACGATAAGACTGACAGAAAATATATGTTAATAGAGTAATAACATTCGGGTCCATGAATTTTATAAATTTTAAATGATGATATTTTTTTATAATTTTTATCTCTAATCATAATCAAATGACTAAATTAATCTCATTATATTGAGGCAATGTTTAGGATTGAAGTTAAAAAACAAAAATATTTTATTTAGTAAGTTTTAACAAAAAATTATGGGTAAATATTTAAAAATTTATTTTTTTAACAGTTTATTTTATCAACATTACAAAATAACTTATTTAATTGGCCGCACTAACCCCCAATTACCCTAAATTTTGAGTCTTGACAATCGTATTTCACAATGTAAGAGTTATGATAGGTAACTAAACTTACCACATAAGGATGTTCCAGTCATTAAAGGGTGGGTCGGGGACCCAGTTGATATAGATTAAGAAAATTCTGTAATTAATTGAGAAATCATAAAAGTAGAGCGACCCCAAATGCTATTGCTGCATATACCGGCTTTCAAAGAGCCGTTGCCTATAGCAACTCTGAGATGAAGTTTTCTTTCGCCAGAGCGAAGGGAAAATCAAAAGAAACAAAAGGAAGAGAAAATGGTTAATTTTAGTCTTGGAGGACTCATCAAAATATTTGATACATGGAATTTACGGGTTGCAATCTTGCTGAGTCTTTCAATACAAACCGTTTTACTTCTATTTGCTCCCTTCCGAAAAGGCACAGGGCACAAGCTGATAACCTTGTTCATCTGGCTAGCGTACTTGCTCGCACACTGGTCTGCTACTTATTGTGTCGGACTCATCTCTGAAAATCAATCGTATACGCGCGTGGATACGGAGAACATTGAGCTTTTAGCACTTTGGCCTTCATTTCTTTTGCTACACCTCGGTGGTTCGGACACCATAACTTCTTTTGGCCTTGAAGATAACGAACTCTGGCGCAGGCACTTGCTTGGATACGTATTCCAGGCTGTTGCTGCTGCTTATATCTTCTTCATGGCACTTCCCAACGACAGTGTTTCTATCCCAACGATACTCTTGTTCGTTGCTGGAACTATCAAGTATGTTGAGAGGACTCGTGCTCTGTATCTAGCAAGCTTGGAGAAATTCCGAGACTCAATGCTTAAAAACCCGACTCGAAGGTTGAGGCCAAAGTTTCAGCACAAAGACTTCACTCAGGATACAGCTTGGATTATCTGGAGGTGGTGCACTTTGCTTATCTATACTTCAATCTTTTCAAAGGGTTCATTGTGGACCTCATCTTCAGCTTCAACGAGCGTGAACGGAGCAGAGCTTTCTTTGATAAGCTAAGTCCTGAAGATGCCTTGAGAATAATTGAGGTTCAACTCAACTTCATTTATGGAGTTTTGCATACCAAGATCCGGGTGATACATTCTGTATTCGGATGCATTTTTCGGTTCATCTCTTTTGGTTCAATTGTGGCTGCCCTTTCGTATTTCTATTTTGAAGTGGATAAGTATCGTTTTGTTGGAATTGATGTTGGAATTACATACACGTTGTTCTTGGGTGCCGTAGCCCAGGATGTCGTAGCTCTCTTCATGCTCGTTTTCTCGGATTGGACATTTGTCGCTCTCGGGAATCATAAGAATGAGTCAAGACTTGGGGAGATCAAAAGTAGCATAGCCGCTACTCTCCGTTGGTGTCTCGTTCTCAAGAACCCACGGTGGCAAGAATGTCGTGCGCAGCATTCACACCGCGGAATCAAGCATGAGGTGTTGGGTACGCCTTTCTTGTTTCGCCGGTGGTCTGGTTCTGTATCAGGACACAGCTTGATAAGATATTGGGTCAAGGCACGTCCAAGCAGAGTACACAAAGTGAAGAGTTGTTTGCATCTTGCTAGCGAGAACATCATTCATTACTTGGGAATTGATCAACTGATTCGAAGTAAGAAGACTGCAGCCTACGATTTCATTCATAATCATGGCATTGGCAGAATCATTCTCAACATAGCCAATATCACAAACAAGGCCGTCCAGTTTCTACGCATTTCCAAGATCATTAGTCTTTTAGGTTTTATAACCATGAAACTCATTGATTTGTTAGGCCTAGCTGATATTGTGGATAAGATAAGAATCAATGCATCGTTATCTCATCAGCCATTAACCAAAGAATTGTGGGTGTTTATATTTGAAGAAATTAAAAGAAAAGCTCGGTTTGCAGCACATGATTCAGAGGCTAACAAGAGAATATGTTCAGCTAAAGGTGAAGGGACTCTGCAGGAATCGGGCACAGTAGGTGATGATCACGTCAAATTAATGAGTTACAGTGCGGATGTTTCTTATGATGAAAGCCTTCTTATGTGGCACATTGCTACGCAACTCCTTTACTATACTACAGAAGAAGTTGCCGATGAAGAGACATACAATGCTAGAGAATTCAGCAAGATGCTCTCTGATTACATGCTCTATCTTTTAGTACTGAAGCCTACAGTGATGAATGCTGTGGCAAGTATTGCGAAAATAAGATTGCAAGATACAAGTGCTGAGGCTGAAAGATTGTTTAAAGTAAAGAGTATAAAACCAAAGGAGGTGAAGAAAGCCTGTGAAAGCATTCTTAACATGGATGCATCGATTGAATTACCACAGGATGTGAAGGAAGATAAAAGCAAATCAGTATTATTTGACGGAAGCATGCTGGCCAAAGAGCTTCAAAAGTTGGAGGAGGAGAAGAAATGGGAGTTAGTAAGCAAAGTGTGGGTGGAACTGTTGTCGAGTGCAGCAGCAAGTCAATGCAGTGCAAGGGCACATGCCCAACAAGTTAGTATTGGTGGAGAGCTTATTACTTTTGTTTGGGTGTTGATGACTCATTTTGGCCTTGGAGAGCAGTTCCATATTAGCAACGGTCGGCGAAGAGCGGAAAAAACTGATTGTGGCAGCTGATCAATCATGATGTTGAATTCGTGTTCTGGAAATCATCAGATCCTTTTAATGTCAGTGTTTCATGTTCAATAATTTTATGAAATATCTCATTGTAGAAATGATAAGTTTAGATAAATGTCAAATACATAAATAAAACAACATAAAAAGAATATAAAAATTTTGCTTTTCCTTCTTTGACTGGCCACCGGTGTCTCAATTGTTTAGAAGATAGCGGCTTCTTTCTAGTTGGCCACTGAGTTAACACGCCCCTACCTTTTTGAAGTATATGAACAAGTAACTTAGGCAACTCCTATGTAAAAAGGCAAAAAATGAGAATATGAGTCTTGGGTTTTCAGGTTCTCGACAAAACAAAAAAGGTATTAAAAATTTCTCCTCAATTTGGGGCTCTTTCGCCTCTTTTGCTCCTCTGTTTCCTAGCTCTTTGCTTTTACAATTACATAAATATAACAAAGTTAATAACTTCAAATATAAAAATCTATGTGCATATAAATCTCAAATTAACGTTTTACATAGATTATTTTTAAACTTGACAATAAAAAGACTCCTTTAGATGAAAAAACACTACGTGGATATTGAAATTTTTTTCTGAAGAGAAATAGTAATATACAAAGATGATGTGGATATATAAATAATGATGCTTCAAAGAGCGATTAAATAACGTTCTAATTTAAATAACCCTACAAAGAGATTTTAACAGATAATTCTAAATAAAATTATAAAACAGAAATTTTTATTTATTGAAATTTTTTTAAAAAATAATTAAATAACCAAATTTAAAATGCTTGTCCTACATCAGATACACTGCCGTTCTGATGCCAAAGTACTGGAGGATTTGCTAATTGCTGTTAAGTGTTGAGCATGAATTTGTCCGAATTTGCCTATGGCGGGCTCAAGACCCCAGCGCCGCTATATTGGGCCTAGGCTTTTTCAGGGTTCTGGATTTCTTAAAAACTAGGGCCTACACTTGGTCCTAGGCTAGGCCTAGCCCATTTGTCATTCCCGTTTCCCTAACCAAATGAAAAGCTTATTCCCTAAGAATTGTGTGTTAAATTTGCTAATAAAAATGGACATCATGTCCATGCGGACTGACACTTCACTACTTCTTTTCCCCCCTTCTAATTAGAGATATTTTGACGAAATGGAAATGTCGTGTACTTATCGGTTGAATGAAAATGTCATCATTGACATAAAATGTAGGAAGAAAAAAAAAAAAAAAGATTCGTATCCAGTTTTTCTTTGCCATATGCCAATGTCAATTGAATAGACATTGTTAAATTCTTAAACTTAAACAAATTCGTTATTAATTTCATGCAGTCCAATCAAGATGAATCGACAATTGCTATCACGTGCCAATGAGTCTAGGAACTGTGGATTTTTTTTTTCTGGATTCTATCTTTTTTTTATTCTTTTCTTAATTCTTGCTATACGAATATTGTTTCCTTCATCTCATTTCTTAATCAATCCTTGCTCTGAAATGGATCCTTGCTTTTAGACAAAGTTTCCAAGGAATTCTAAATACTAATTTAACGTTGAAGTAAACTACGTAAGAAGCCGAATTATCCTCTATCTCGTGCTTTTGTTATCTCAAAAAATTTCACTTATTGAAGACTCTAAAGTCCTTTTTTTTTTAATCTCTTTATTGAACTCACTCTTTTTCAATATGTAAACCCTACATCTTAACATGGGCTGATATTTTTCTGGAAGACAGGAATTGCATTTAACTTGCGGATAGACATATGTTGCTCTCTATTAAGAAGACCCTTCATCATAACCAAATGAAGTAAATGCAAGCATCAGAACATAAATGGATGCATTTAATCATTTGGGTTCAAATAGCTAGTCACTTACTACTTGTAGTTGCTTTTACAAATTTATTTCTGGAGCAATATTTTGAGAAAGCGTCACTGTAATTTGTGAAACAGCGAGATAGTGCATTGTTCTGTCTTGAATCCGCAATTTTGTCTTCTTTTTCTTAAATTCTTTTCTTGATTCTTGCTATTCGAATATTGTTGACCTTTACTCCTCCTGCTTTAATGTGTTTTCTAAATTCTTGCTTTAAAAATGATTCATTCATCCGACAAGAAGTTGTCAAGGAAGAAGAGAAAGAATTAGGATTCCAAAAATTCCTCATCAATTTATCTATCGTGTTTTTGTTCCCTGTGAATTTTTAATCTTCAAAAAGCTAAAAGTCCACTGTTTTTAATCTCTATACATTGAAAAGCGAAAAGCTAGAAAATGCTTAATCGAATCGCCGAACTTGTCAAGAAATTATGGAACGTCTGGAACATACGAGGTGTAATCTTGCTCAGTCTTACATTACAAACCGTCTTGGTTCTTTTTGTTCCCTCCGAAAAACCACGGGCCATAAACTGATCATCTTGATAACCTGGTCAGCTTACTTGCTCACAGATTGGGTTGCTAATTTTGGCATCGGATGTAGGGAGAAAATCAGGTTTTTCAATTTTTCAATTAAAACCTTTTTGGACCGATCTCATACAACATATAAGAATTAAGTAATCTAGAAATTCGTACCTTTGATGATGATCGGTACGAACGATTGAGAGTTGTAGATCCGTCTCCAAACGATCTTCCGGCTATGACTCAAGATCGATCAACACCGAAACGTGTGGGCTGTTTCACCACTCCCACCGCAACAACCTGGCCTCTAGATGTCTTCGTATTTTCTTGAAATCCTGGAATTCTCATCTCTCCACGAAAAGGAGAAAAGTATCAATTTTATAATATCTTATGAAAAACCCTAGTATGTTAGGATTATGATTCCTATTTTAAAATAGAATTCCTCTTCTAATTTAAATATTTAAATATTTAAATTAAATACTTTCTCTCCACTTACGTAAAAGTAGAGAGAATGTGTAATAACAGGGGACCACCTTGTAAAATATCACAAGCCCCCCTTTTACACTTGAATATAACATACTAGGCTTTAACAAATATTATAATTATGATTTTCACCTAATACGCCAGTTTTCTTGCTTTTGGGTCCAATGATGGTGTTGTCAATTAAATGAGCTAACCCGGGGATCATTTGGGAACATACAATAGTGGCTACAATAATTAAATTTGTAATTAAACAAATATAATTATTTAATTCCAATTCTACTCCACTATAAGATTGGAACTGACCTCCATAATTGTATGCTCGAATAATAATTCGCCCAAGCCACATTGATTTCTTTACTGCATAATCCTTTATACCACATCATTAATTAAATCGATATCTCAACTGTCCAATCGATTTAATTACATCTTGTTCCTTGATACTTACTGGTTTTCTCTAATGATCATTTTCAACATACTAAATATGTTGACACACTTTGACCGGAGAATTCTATGATCAAGTGCCGAAAACCCATCAAGAGATGTGTCGTACAAATTCTATATTGTTAATCTATAACTCCAATACTCATAATTGCCTCCACCAAGATACCGGGTAATCTTGATCACAAGTGTGTGTCGTGCCCATTGGTAACTCAAATGGAATAACAATTACAATCATGAAATCATAACTAACTCAAGATTAAGATTACAGTAAAACCAATGTCAATGAGATTTAATAAGTCTGACAGTCATTTCAAGGTTAATTAAATCTCATATGTGATCATGTTCAATGTAGTCGTACTACATCAATAAATTCATACATGATTAAGACAAACCATTCAATGAATTTATTATAGTCTATACCTAAATAAAGTGCCCAACTTTATTTATCAATCATGAACATAATTTATTTAATCATAAGATAACTTGTATTTATGTCTTCTGTGAATCCACATGGTGATCACATAAATACATATAATATGATCAAATGGACTTTACTCAAAATATCAATGCAATTAAGATACTTGAATAAAATACCTCATTTATTTTATTAATCAAAAAAATTGTTTATTGCAATTAAATAAACACATATGCTTTTAAAGAGCACATTTTCCCAACATTTTCCCAACAATCTCCCACTAGCTCTCAAAGCATATTTGGCATCTCACGCATGCCCATGGATTCTAAGTGCAAGTTAAAAAGTTTCCCAGGTATGGCCTTAGTAAAAGGATCGCAAGTTTTTCTTTGTGACCTTAATCGAATAACTTCTACATCACCTCTCGCACTATATCCCTTATGAGATGATACTTCCTCTCAATGTGTTTTTGTTTCTTGGTTCCTTGGTTCTTTTGATTGAGCTACCGCACCACTACTATCACAAAATAGTTTAAGGTGCGGTGCAAGCATACAAAAGTACCACCTCAAGATCTTGTAGGAACTTTGAGCTATACAGCCTTCTTTTGCAGCCTCGATGCAGCCACATATTCCTTCCATTTGTGGAGTCGCGATACAAGATTGTTTTACACTCCTCCAACTAATAGCTCCACTTCCTAATGTAAACACATAGCCAAAAGTAGACTTTCTAGAATTCTTATCGACATAAAGTCGAATCAGATAACCCACTGGAATAAGTTCATCACTGAATACGAAGCATATAATCCTTAGTTCTTTTCGGATACTTCATTCTGTGCTTGACAAAGCGATCCAGTGTTTAGGTCAGTGATTAGATTGATATCTCGCTAACCATCCCAACCGCAAAAATGATGTCCGGGTCTAGTACAAAGCATGGCATACATGAGGCTTCCCATGACTTTCGACAGGAACTCGCCTCATTTTCTCTATCTCCTCGATGTTTTGGGTGATTGATCCTTAGAGAATGAAATTCCATGTCTGAATGGTAACAAACCAGTCTTAGAATTTTCCATGCTAAATCTAGCCAATATCTTATCGATATAGACCGCTTGAGATAAAGCTATCGTTTTATTCTTCCGGTCTCGTAGCAACTTGATACCAAGAATATAACTAGCTTCTCCCAAATCTTTCATATCAAATTGTTTCGCTAGCCAACTCTTTATTGTAGTTAATACTCCTACATCGTTTCCGATAAGGAGAATATCATCTACATAAAGAATTAGAAAGGCTACAGATTTTCCCTGAATTTTCTTGTACACACATGGTTCATCAATATTCTGAATGAATCCAAACGATTTTATCGCTTGATCAAATCGATGTTCCATGACGGGATGCTTGCTTCAATCCATAGATGGATCTCTGCAACTTGCATACCAAGTGTTCTTGGCCTTTTTGTATGAATCCATCTGGTTTCTGCATAAAGATGTCTTCTTCAAGATGCCCATTAAGAAAGACAGTCTTGACATCCATTTGCCAAATTTCGTAATCTAGCACTGCAGCAATAGAGAGCAGAATTCGATGGATTTAAGCATAGCAACCGGAGAAAATGTTTCCTCATAATCGATTCCCTCCTTTTGAGTTAATCCTTTGGCTACTAATCTTGCTTTAAATGTTTCCACCCTTCCGTCTATTCCTCTTTTTCTCTTGTAGATCCACTTGCACCCTATAGGTTTTACCCCATTTGGTGCTTTTACAAGTTCCCAGACTTTATTGGAATACATAGATTCCATTTCTTGATTCATGGCCTTTTTCCAAAATTCGACATCTCTGTCTATTAGAGCTTCGTTGTAGCTAGTGGGATCTTGTACATGTTCATCTGAGATAGCCGTATAGGTTTCTCCCAATAACATGTATCTCGCAGGTAACCTAGTTACCCTCCCACTACGACGAGGTTCTAAAAGTGATGGTTCTTCAGGAATAATCCTGTGTTGATCAGCTGGTTGTTGTTGTTCTTCCTGTTCTATAACAGGAGTTGAAAGCTGAGCATCAACCTGATCACCCGAGCTTCTTCAAGTATTACCTTACTCTTAGGTTTGAAGTTATTCATATAGTTTTCCTCGAAGGAAGTAAAATGTGTGCTCACAATTACCTTCCTATCTTGAAAACTATAAAATAAACCTCCCCTTGTTCCTTTGGGATACCCCACAAACATGCAAACCTCAAAACGTGAATCCATCTTATCGCTTTTAGTTTCAAAGACATGTGCTTTGGTGATCCCCAAATACGGACATGTCGTAAACTTGGTTTGCGACTCGACTATAGTTCTATTGGGGTTTTAGGCATTGACTTAGATGGAACTAATTTCAAGAGGTAAACCGAGTCTCGGTGCTAGTCCCCAAAAAGAGATTGGTAATGTTGAATAACTAAGCATAGATCTCACCATATCCAAAAGAGTTCTATTTCTCCTTTCAAAGCTACCCTATTTTGTTGTGGTGTTCTGGGCGATCAACCGAGATATAATCCCATTTTCAACGGATACTCTTTGAAATCTCAGGAGAGATATTCACCACCTCGATCAGATCGAAGTTTCTTTATGTTCTTATCTAATTGCTTTTTGTCTCAACCTTATACTCTTTGTATTTCTCAAGAGCTTCGGACTTGTGACGCATTAGATAAACATAACCGTATCTCGGTAATTATCGGTGAAAGTGATGAAATACTCATAACCTCCTCGAGCTTGTACATTGATTGGTCCACATACACATCAGTATGTACCAATTCAAGTGGTATCTTGTTGCACGTACACCTTTGGCCGAGAATGGCCTTTTGGTCATTTTCTTTCTAAACAGGATTCACAGAGTGGCAATGATTCATTTCCGGTGGACCCAAGAGCCCATCTTTGATCATTCTCTCGTATCCTAGTTTGGTTTATATGACAAGCGTAAATGCCAGAGGTAACATTGGTTGGAAGAAATATTTCTTTTCTTAGATAAATGTGTATGCTCATCATTATTGATCACTGTGTCATGCATAGAATGGATCATAGGACTTAAATGATATAAATTATCTTCCAATGTACCAGAACAAATAAGTCTCTTATTATAAAAAATAAACAAAGGATCCAAAATTTATAGTGTACCCTTGTTTTGACAAACAAGCTACTGAAATTAAATTCCTCTTAATGTCTGGAACATAAAGACAATTATTCAAAACTAAAGTCTCATTATTAAAAGATAATAAAACAGATCCAGTCTTCACCGGGCCGACACGAATCGTCTGTCTCCCTAATCGCAGCTGACGCTTCCTTCACTTATTTTTCTGGTTCGAAACTAACAAAGTGAATTACAAATATGATTAGTTGTCTTGAATCCAACACCCAAGTGTCAATAGGATTCGAACTAAAAACAGCCTCTATTACAAAAAGATTTCCCATACCGATTTTACAATCTTAGGGTAATCCTTTTTCCAGTGACCTTCTGTCCACACTTGAAGCATTTGCCTTTCGGCTTGCCATCTTGCTTGGTAGACGATTTCTTTTTCCCAGCTTTCTTCTTACCCTTGCCTTTTGGCTTAGGCCTAGAAGAAGAACCTTTTCAGCAATATTTATGCTTCCTAGAGATTTTCAAGACGATAGATCTCTTCAGCAGAATAGAGTTCGTTCATCAATTCAGTTAAGGTCATATTTCTTTTGTTCATGTTATAATTGACCTTAAACTCTTTGAATGTATCCGCAGAGATTCTAGCACCATATCAATTTTTGAGTTATCATCAATTTGTGCACCCTCGAATCTCAACCTCATTCAAATAATTCATCATTTTGAGGACATGATCACGAACTCTTGTGCCCTTCCCCATTTTGCTATTCATAACACCCTTCAATGTTGCTGTCTCAGAGAGCGAGTACTCGCCCAAACATCTCTTGGAGACTATCCATTATTTCAGTGGCAGTTTCAAAATCTTGGTGTTTGGGCTGCTGAATATTAGAAATTGAGGCTAAAATATAACATTTAGCCATTTCATTGGCCTTTTGCCATTTCTCATAAAGCCTCCTCTCATTTCTATGAGCATTTTCTGGTGGTACTGGGGGGCATGCCTGGGTTAAGACATATTTATAATTTTCAGCAGTCAGGACAATATATAGATTTCTTTTCCAATCTATATAATTCTCGCCAGTGAGTTTGTTTTGATTCAGAATAATAGTAAGTGGGCTTAAGGAAGACATTTCTGAAAAATAAAACATCTATGCATTAATACATTGAAACAAGTAATATTCACAATAAAAATCTAAAATGCAAAAAACCATAAATGCATTTTATTTTATTGTAACGATAATCCAGTACCGCTTTAGCAAGCTATCCGTTAAGGAAGTCATGCCGCTACTTACTAGACCCAATTAACCATTAGATTATTTTCTTTCATGTCGTAACATGATAAATAACTATCATTATCTTTTTGGGCCAAAATTTGTTAACAGAGCTTCGTTGGAAAGGTTAATAACAAATTTTGTTGAGTGTATAACCATTGTTTCAATCTACGCATTTCACATATCATGCAGCCACCGTTAGGGTGATCAACAGATTGAAAAATATTTCGATCTTATCTTTAAAGAAGTTCATCAAATAAAATATCTAATATATATACCCTCCGTAGGGAGCATCACCGTATCATGAAGTCGAGGTATATATATAATTTTATTATTGAACTAACAATGGAGCCCGTGGGAAAATTATCTTGAATTTTCCCTCTCCCACTCAATATTTTAAAATTGGTTTTTCCTTTTAAAATTTATATATATTGTTAATTGCATGCTTCCTATAATATTATCTAAGTGATATTTCATATTATCAAGCATTTGCAAATTTCAAACAATATACATAAATTCATGTTATATGAATGACATGTATCATTATGTATAGAGTGGCACTACCTATTTTATATGACATGTTATCATGGCATGTTATCATCCAAAACATAACATATAGAAAAATAATTAAATAATCTTAATTCATGGCTTTCCTAAAATGAAAAATTACATTAAACCTAAACCTAATCTTCATTGGGTTTCTTGTCAATGTCCATCTTCCATAAGCTTGACTTTGTTATTGGACTAAGGAAATTGGGCTTTAAAATTTATTATTGGTCCAATTTTAATTTTGAAAGAAAATAAGTAAATAATTAAATATATATTTTTATAAATAAAACTTTTGGACAAAAAATAAATTTAATGTGTTCAATTTTATCTATGCATTTTAATCCATTAAGCCCAATTTCAATTGAGCTTAAAACTAGGATTCATTAAGTCTAACACTATTTTTAGACTTAAATACATAAACTTAAAAATTTTATGCCCTAAAGAAAAACTTATGGAACCATAGGGATCTTAATGATAAAAGACAAGAAACCCTAAATCCATATTTTTCTTTTCGTTGCTTCCTAGCCGCAACCCCACAAAGACAACGCCACTGTTCACGTTTCCGACCATCTACGACGCCAACTTTGCCGCCACCATGACACCGAAACGCACCAAACCCGCGCGCGCAACTTGCTGGCGGCAAGGCCGGCCGCGCTTTCGAATCGCCGAAGCGAAGCTGCGTGCGCGGCAAGGCGCTCATTTCTTGCTCGAAGCGTGTGCCAGCCGCTGGCGTTCTTTGTTCTGTTATCGCGACACGCTGCACACGCGGCAATCGCGGCGTGCAGCCGAGCCGCTTGCCACAAGGGGCGCGCCGCTGCTGCAATCTTTGGTGGCTGTTTGCGGCCCTGCCGCCTGCCACTCAAGCCACGCGCGCTGCTGCAGTGTGTGCAGCGTGCGCCGGTTGGTTACTGCCGCTGAAATTTTCAGCCTTCGTTCTCCGAACTGTCGTCGCGTGATTATTCTCCAGCGATTTACAAATTTCCTAGGCCAATTTTGGCTTACAAAATTTCTATTACAGTAAAATAAATCAAGAGAGAAACATGGTGATGAGAGACCACCCCTCTTGTTACTGGATCCAAACGAAAAATACAGCAGAGAATCTAACCATGAATTAAGACAAACCACAATATGTTTTATTCATATATTAAACAAATAATATATATCTGAATAAATTGTGCCACTCTAATACATAATAAACAAGGTAGATTTCTTACGAAATCCTTATATATTAATATGAGATGGCTCTGATACCAATTGTAGGGAGAAAATCAGGTTTTTCAATTTTTCAATTAAAACCTTTTTGGACCGATCTCATACAACATATAAGAATTAAGTAATCTAGAAATTCGTACCTTTGATGATCTGAGAAGACGAACGATTGAGAGTTGTAGATCCGTCTCCAAACGATCTTCCAGGCTATGACTCAAGATCGATCAACACTGGACGTGTGGGCGTCTGTTTCACCACTCCCAATTGCAACTGGCGTCTCTTAGATGTCTTCTGTATTTTTCTTGAAATCCTGGAATTCTCACCTCTCCGCGAAAAGGAGAAAAGTACCCCTTTTATAATATCTTATGAAAAACCCTAGTATGTTAGGATTAGGATTCCTATTTTAAAATAGAATTCCTCTTTTAATTTAAATATTTAAATATTTAAATTAAATACTTTCTCTCCACTTACGTAAAAGTAGAGAGAATGTGTAACTAACTAGGGGACCACCTTGTAAAATATCACAAGCCCCCTTTTACACTTGAATATAACATACTAGGCTTTAACAAATATTATAATTATGATTTTCACCTAATACGCCAGTTTTCTTGCTTTTGGGTCCAATGATGGTGTTGTCAATTAAATGAGCTAACTCGGGGATCATTTGGGAACATACAATAGTGGCTACAATAATTAAATTTGTAATTAAATAAATATAATTATTTAATTTCAATTCTACTCCACTATAAGATTGAATCGACCTCCATAATTGTATGCTCGAATAATAATTAGTCCGCCTGAAGCCACATTGATTTCTTTCTTTGCATAATCCTTTATACCACATCATTAATTAAATCGATATTTCAACTGTTCAATCGATTTAATTACATCTTGTTCCTTGATACTTACTGGTTTTCTCTAATGATCATTTTCAATGTACTAAATATGTTGACACTCTAGCCAGAGAATTCTATGATCAATTGCCGAAAACCCATCAAGAGATGTGTCGTACAAATTCTATATTATTAATCTATAACTCCAATACTCATAATTGCCTCCACCAAGATACTGGGTAATCTTGACCACAAGTGTGTGTCGTGTTCATTGGTAACTCAAAATAGAATAACAATTACAATCATGAAATCATAACTAACTCAAGATTAAGATTACAGTAAAATCAATGCCTATGAGATTTAATAAGTCTGACAGTCATTTTAAGGTTAATTAAATCTCATATGTGATCCTGTTCAATGTAGTCGTACTACATCAATAAATTCATACATGATTAAGACAAACCATTCAATGAATTTATTACAGTCTATACCTAAATAAAGTGCCCAACTTTATTTATCAATCATGAACATAATTTATTTAATCATAAGATAACTTGTATTTATGTCTTCTGTGAATCCACATGGTGATCACATAAATACATATAATATGATCAAATGGACTTTACTCAAAATATCAATGCAATTAAGATACTTGAATAAAATACCTCATTTATTTTATTAATCAGAAAAAATTATTTATTATAATTAAATAAACACATGTGCTTTTAAAGAGCACATTTTTCCAACATCGGACTCATCACTCAAAGAGCAAGAGACACTTCCGAGAGCCCGATTCCCACGGAGAAGGAACTTTTAGCGTTTTGGGCTTCATTTCTGTTGTTACACGTTGGTGGTCCAGACACTATAACTGCATTTGATCTTGAAGATAACGAACTCTTGACCAAGCAATTGCTTGGACTCGTAGTCCAGGTTGTTGCTGCTGTTTATATCTTCTTGCAGCGCTTCATGAAACAAGCTTTGTTTCCAACGGTGCTCGCGTTTATTGCCGCTCGATAAAGTATTTTGAGAGGATTCGTGCTTTGGACCTTGCAAGCACGGAGAAATTTCGGGACTTATCTGGGGATCATTTTAGCTGGCTTCGTGGTTTTTCTCATGAAAATGGTCGTGTTATTCCGATACAGGAAGACCGAGATTATGTCGAGGTGGGTTGTCAATACTTCAGTGTTTTCAGATTGATACTTGCTGATCTCGTCCCCAGCTTCGAAGAGGATAAACATGAAGGACCTTCCATTGATGATTTTAGTCCAGCTGATGCCTTGGGAATAATTGAGGTTGAAGTCAACTTGGTTTATGAAGTTTTTCACACCAAGATCCAGGCAACACATTGTGTATTGGGAATTGTTTTGCGGTTCATAAGTTTTGGTTCTGTATTGGCAGCCCTTTCCATATTCTATTTCCGAGTGGAGAAGCGTGGTTTCAATGAGTTTGACGTTCGTGTTACGTACACCCTGTTTTGGGGTGCCATAGCCCTTGACACTATAAATTTCTTCATGCTCGTTTCCTCCGATTGGACGTTTGTTGCACTCCAGAATGGTGCCGACGGATCAATACTTGGAAAGTTCAAAAACCGCATAGCTGCTTTCATCCCGCCGTTTCTCATTCTCAAAAGCCCGCGGTGTCAGCATCGGCATGTTGGTGACAAGTACAAGGTGTTGGCTATACATTTCCTGTTTGGCAGGTAGTGGTCTGCTCTGTGTCGATGTCGTGGACAAAGCATTTGGCTCAATGTGCCTCCAAGCAGAGTAAACAGAGGCGAGATTGGTTTGTATCTGGCCTGGCAGAAAGTCATTCGTTATCTGGGCATTGATCGACTAATTCCATGGATGGCCATTGCCAAAAACAATGTCACCCGGTTTCTGCACATGTCTAAAATCTTTGATGACGTAAGGATCCAAAGATGCCTATCCCATCAGCAGTTAACAGAGGAATTGTGGCAGTTTATATTTTATGAAATCAAACGGAAACCTCAGTATGCAGAGGATCCACAGGCGGGTGTCAAGAGAACTGTATGTTCAGCTTCAGGCCACTGTACTCAGCAGGACTTGGGTACAAATGGTGATCACCTCATCGAAATCATGAAGAAGATTTCAAAGAATTATGCGTATTTTAGTATTAATGTAACCGTCCCAGTATGGCATCTTACTACCGAACTCCTTTACAACACTGCCGAGGACGTCTCGAATGAGCAGACTAACAATGCTAGACAGTTCAGCAAGATCCTCTCGGATTACACGCTCTATCTTTTACTACTGAAGCCTACTGTTACAGCCTTAAAGCTCGAGGCACGCTGATGCTTGGCTGGCAGCCTTGTGCCAAGCATAATGGGCAGCGGATGTGCGGGAAAAACAAGGCAAGTTCGCACGCTGGGTGGGCGCGAAGAAGAATCGGGCGATGGGCAGACGCGAGAAATGCGAGGCAGAGCACAAGTGCTCAGGGCGAGCGCACGCGAATGCGCGCAAGTCATGCGCACGCCGGTGGGCGGGGGTGAGCGCCACGAAGCGCGCAAGGCGGCATGCACGCGCGCCGGAAGCGCGAGGGAGCGCACACGCACACGACATGTGCCACGCACAAGCAATCAAGCCAAGGGGATTGTTGGAGCAATTCTTAGTGGGCGCCCCGCCACTACATGGGCACTACCCAAATTAAGGAGCTTGTCTAAAGTGGGGATGGTCCGCCACTATTCAAAGTATCCTAAACAATAGTGTATGGGCAAAGCACTAGGGTAGTGGGCTTAATTGTTTATGTGTGGGTGGGAGACAATGAATAGTGTGGGATTAGACTATTCATATCCTAGTGAGTGGGGTTGTCACTCACAAATGCTATATATATAGCATTGGGAGGAGAGCTTGGGAGCCAAGTTTTGTAATCGGTGAGTGGTGATCTCCTAGCACTCTTGCTTGAGCTATTGTAGTTCCTTGTTCTTGAGATTAATAAGAAAAGGTTGGAAGTCTGGTCTTAGTAAATCTCTTGTGCCTTGTGAGTGTGTTGGTGTTTGTTGTATCGTTGAAAATCTTGGGGTGTGTTTCGCACACATAGCCTCCGTGCGGGTGTCGAGTGGCTGGCTAAGCGGAAAACTTAGCGCCATCACGGGCTTGCCGCATCAAAGAAAATAGCCTTGTGACAGATTTGGTATCGAGCCTCGATTCAACAACATGGCGGGAGACTCCATGAAGGATAGAATGAGTCGGATTGAAGGCTGTCGGGAAGTACAGACCAGGAGAGGAATCTTTTGGCTGTCAAAACAGAGGTAATCTCTATTGATTTAGCTAATCTTAAGTTGGCTTTTGATGGGTTAACTAAGGATGTAGCCGAAAAGTGGGTTCGGTGATGGAAGATGTTCTTTGCTTTGGTGGGGGAGCTAAAGGGCAGCGTTACCAACCTTGAAAGCGAGTTGGGTTTGCTAAAGCGCGCGGTGAGCACAACTCCACACACATTCGGAGGAGGGCCTTGAAAATAAAGGTTCGGAGCAAGAAACCATTTGGGGGCACGCGGAGTGCCAAGGAGCTAGAGAACTTTTCGTGGGATATGGAGCAAGTACTTCAAGGCTGCTTTCAGTACCCGGCGGAGCGAGTTTCAATTACAAGCATGTACCTTGAGGGGGATGCAAAGCTTTGGTGGCGCAGAGCTCAAGAGGATGTCAAGCCAACCGACCACTATCGAGACATGGGATTCACTGGCGAGAGTTGAAGGGTCAATTCTTGCCGGAAATGCAAGTTGGATAGCGAGAGAAGGCTTGAAGAAGCTCAAACAAACCGGATCCATCGGGGATTATGTGAAGGAATTTAGTTCTTTGATGCTTGATATCAAGAACATGTCCGATGAAGACAAGCTTTTCAACTTCATGAGTGGTTTGCAACCATGGGCGCAAACCGACCGGTATTGAAAAGCGGAGTTGTGCGTGACTTGCCGATGGCGATTCTTCATTGCGGAAGGTTTGGTTGATTTTAGGTTTGCGAGTTCTTCTCCTCCGAACCTAAAAAGAATAAAGACTCAAAAAAGCTGGCCCTTCTAAGCGTGATGGCGGGAAGAAAGGAACTTTGAGAAAGCCAAACAAAAAGATGGAAATGAGAAGAAAAGCTCGGGATGCTTCATATGTGACGGACCACATCGGGCGAGGATTGCCCAAAGCGAACACAGTGAACGCTATGGTCAAGAAAATGGAGGCGGAACCTTCAAATAATGAGGCAAGTACTTCTCGTATGAATCCTTTACGGTTGATGAATACTTTGAGGAAGAGGTCGTGTGTAATGACTTCAATCAAGGGTTGATGGTCACGATTGTTTTGGTGGATGGAAGGAAGTGCGTGCTATGCTTGACACGGGAGCTACGGCTAACTTTCTTGCGTCCATGAAGTGGCGCGTTTGGGTTTGAAAGTAACGGCTGTAGGCAGTAAGGTAAAGGCTGTGAATTTGGCTAGTGTGGGTGTTCAAGGGGCTGTGCAAACTTCACTGCGGATCGGAACCGAAATACTAACTAGGCAACCCAGAGAGGGGGTGAATTGGGATTTTAAAAATTAAGCTAAGCAAATCGCACAACAATTAAAACTAATGCCTTAATAAATTGAAAACAATAAATTCAATAAAGGCACAATAATAAATGAGTTAGGGAGGAGAAAGCAAACTCAAGGATTTTTACGTGGTTCGGCTATCCCCGCCACGTCCACGCTCCAAGCAACCCAAGCTTGAGGATTTCACTATCCAAGCCTTTCCAAGGCTTCAAATGTTTACAATTGACTTCCAAGGTGTCAATGAACCTTTACAACAAGAGATTATCCCCCAATCTCTTCACTCAAGTGTTTCCCACACTTATACACTCACAAATTTGATGAGAAAAATAAAGATTACAACAAAACTCTCTTTAAGAGTAGATGAACAAATTGAAGAACAAAAGATGATTCAATGTTTTTGATTTGCGATTTGAGAGCTTGATATATGTTGTGTGCTCTTTGATTTTGCTTGCTTGAGTTATTGAAAATGAATTGGCTTTGAGTTTTTATAGTTGGAGCTAAAAACTAGCCGTTATTCACTTTTTACTCATAACCTAGGATTCGTTTATGGTATCAGGAATTCATTTGCATGTTACCGTTAAGGCAAAAATTTGAATTTTGAGTATCCGAATGCCGCTTGTGATATCCGGATTGCCGTTTATACTCAGAACCTTTCTGCCCCATAACCGCTTAGGATTACCGCTAAAGCACAACCGGATTGCCGTTTATGCTCCGAAGCTTTCGCCCCATAAGGATTACCGCTTACGAAATCCGGATTGCCGCTTTTCATCCGGAGAGTTTCTGCCCCATAACCGGATTGCCGTTTAGCATAACCGGAATGCCGCTTGCTACAGTAACGGTGCAGTGCACTGTTTGCTAAAATTACAGTTTGACCCCAAAACGTTACGAAACTGTAGTATGGCCCAAAACGTTATAAAAATTTACAATTAAGTCCAATTTCAGAATTTGTAAAAATTACTTTATGAATCCCAAAACATTATGAAATTATGATATGGCCCAAAATACTATAAAACGTTTCAAATAAGTTTTTCTCCAAAATTTCAAGCAATACTTGTTGATTTCAAATATTTCAAAAATTCTTTCAATTAAACCATAAACTTGAAAAACAACCAATTTCATAAAATTATTTTTCCATTAGATATAAAACCTTTATAATGTGAAAATAATGATTTATTTAAAATGTATGAAAAATAATTTAAGCTTTCAAAAACTTAATCATTCTTAATTTTGTTTGTTATCATCAAAATCAACGTTATGTTAACATAAATGTTAACAATCTCCCCCTTTTTGATGATGACAAACCTTTCATGTATTTAAAGAATGATTTCATAAATTGCTCCCCCTAAATGTAAGCTTCTCTTACAATTTGAGCTTAAAAAAAAATTAATCATTCTTAATCTTGTTTGTTATCATCAAAATCATTATGTTAACATATATGTTAACAATCTCCCCCTTTTTGATGATGACAAACCTTTCATGTATTTAAAGAATGATTCCAAAAATTTCTCCCCTTAAATGTAAGCTTCTCTTACAATTTGCCAATTAGCTAAATTAACAAATTTAAATACATGCATTTTTCTTCTCCCCCTCATCATCAAAAAGAAAAACTTAATTGGCAAAGAAAAAGAATAGAAAATTTTATAAATTTAAAAACATGTATTCTTCTCCCTCTTCATCATTAAAAAGAAAACTTAAAGGAAAAGAATAAGAGTAGCAAATTTGTTACCCATGTTGTCCGAGTAGAAATTTTGATAGAATCTCCCTAACAACAAGCATCACCTCAAATACAAGTTTAGCAATATTACTCCCAAATTATCATAAATCATCATACAAACCAACTCTATACATAAATCATCACATAATCCATTCAACCATGAAATGATCATGAATCATCATTCCATCAATGATCAAATCAACAACTCATGACATAAAATCATCATATTAAAAAAATACGTAATCAAATCATCATTATATCTCAAAATCATTACCATGATCATATATCAACCATAAAAATGATCAAAATGCATATTACTTCCCTCAATTTACATCATCAAAATACTTTGTCTTCCCCTTTTGATAACAAAAATGTTCAAAATGCATATTATCCAAAATTATATTGTATGCTCCCCCTAAATATATGGCCAATTTAAAAATTTAACCAAAATGATTTTATCCAAAAACATATCATATTTATCTCCTCATTTATCAAAAAAAATAGATAGATGCAATTAAAATACGATCATAAAAAATAATTCAATGAAGATATTACCCATTTTGAGCGAGCAAAAATTTCGACAAAATCTCTCCTTAAAAATGAACAAATCCTCAAATACACAACATGGTTAAAACACTTCCATATAAGCTTAAACAATTATAACAAACCAACAACTCCATCAATTCATCAAGCAACACACATATAATCATCAATCATCAAAATCATCAAGACATCAAATCATCCCAAGTTTATGCCGAATTTTTTAAAATTGTTCTTCGCAAAGAGGTTTTGATTTGTTTACCAAATTGGCATGGAAAAGTTATAAGAACATATTATCAACTATCCAAGCTCTATAATTACTAATAACATTTTAGAAATCAAGACAATTAAACTTATCAAAGATCTAATGTGACATTTCAATATAACTTAAAAAATATCATAAGCTTAAAAATCTTGAAGTATATGTATTTCTCCCCCTTTCAATATCATTTAAAGCAAGTAATGCATATTCAACAATACATTAATAAAGTACAAAAAAAATGCATCCATTTGCCAATCATAGATTGCATATGATCAAACTTCATCAAAAATAATGTAATTATCAAGGTATATTCTTTATCATCAAAACTTAAGTAAAGCATAAGTACATAATGGCAATCTATAGATCATCAAAATCAACATAACTATTAAGATAAGCCATCATTATGAGCTTAAAGAATAAGTGATCAAATTCATAAGTGCAATAAGTCATGTGTGCGAATTTTATAAATGAATGATGATATAACACAATTAATGGCATATGAATTCACACATATATAAGAGATGGATAATGATGATAGACAATTGAGAAGATGAAATCAAAGATCATACAATCATCAAAATCAAACAAAGGCATCATGATAAATCACTCAATGTTATACACATTGATAATTCCATCAAGTAAACTTACAAGCATACTTTCGCAAATTCAATCTATTATCTATTTATCATGATCTACTCAACATAATAAATAGGCAAGATAAGCTTATCCATTTCATGTTAATGCACTTAATGTTATGATACCAAATGAAATGTTAAATATTTACTAAGATTAAAAGACCATCACTTATAATCAATAAGGCAATAATTGTTACCAAAACAATTAAACCATCTTGCCTCATTATTTTTGCTTAGACCATAATCAAGTGATTATCCTCACAAGCTTCATCAAGGAACTCTTCACCCTTCCTTATTTGTGGTACCTACAAAAAAATTCAAGTTGTGCCTTTTGATACCCAAATATTCTTGGGTCCTTGAGTGTTAGCAATGGTTCCTTTTGGAACCCAAATACATTTTGCTCCATAATATGCATTTCTTTTAACTGGACATCTATTTTTCATATGACCATTTTGATTGCAATAATGACATACAATTTGATCATTAATGGATGTATTCTTCACAAAGTAGTTTTTATAATACTTTTGCTTCAAATTAGGCTTATAACCAATACCACATTTGTCAAACACACATTTTTGGGAGTTTAGCAAGTTATCCAACATCTTTTGCCCATTTGTAAATTTTAGCACAATCTCCTTTAGATCATTGTTCTTATTTCTAAGCATTTCATTTTCATTTTTCAACTCATTCACATGTGATTCTAAATGCTCATGTGAAGTGCTAGAATTCTCATTTGATAATGCAACTCTATTATGCAAAGTTTTATTCTCTAATTCTAGTACTTTAATCTTTTCATTTAATGAATCATTGCATTTTTGTAAACCATCCTTTTCATTTTTCAAGTCATCTACATTAGATTTTAGATGCTCGTGTGAAATGTTACATTTCTCATTTGATAGTGCAACTTTATCATGCAATGTTTTATTCTCTAATTCTAGGCATGTAATCTTTGCACATAGAGATTCATTTTCATTTGTAAGTTCTAGCATTTTCTTCTTAAGGCATGCATTCTTTTACCAAGTTTCATCCACTCATCATGCAATTCTTTAAAAGCATCATATAATTCATCATAGGTATGATCATTTACCTCATCAAGCTCATCATCCGATTCATCTCCAATTGCCATAAGTGCCAAATTCGACACTTCATGAAATTCCTCCTTGTTTGTAGTCTTCTCATACACAACTTCAAGTTTTCTCCAAATTTCATAAGCATTAGAACAATTTGAAACTCTATGAAATTCCTTTTATCTAAGGCACAAAACAAAGCATTCATAGCCTTTGAATTTAAAGACATCTTTTTCTTATCCGACTCACTTAAAGCATTCTTCCTAGGAATGAATGAACCATCACAAACTATTTCCCATATTTCATAGTCTAAGGCTTGTAAAAATACTCTCATTCTAGTTTTCCAATAAGAATAGTCATTGCCATCAAAGAATGGAGGTCTAGTGGTAGATTGGCCTTCCATTAAGGTTGAGCTAATTTGAGTTGCTATGGATCTTTAACTCTAGACGGTTAAGTCTACACAAGAGCACCTCGCTCGATACCAAATGAAATACTAACTAGGCAACCCAAGAGGGGGGGTGAATTGGGATTTTAAAAATTAAGCTAAGCAAATCGCACAACAATTAAAACTAATGCCTTAATAAATTCGAAAACAATAAATTCAATAAAGGCACAATAATAAATGAGTTAGGGAGGAGAAAGCAAACTCAAGGATTTTTACGTGGTTCGGCTATCCCCGCCTCGTCCACGCCTCCAAGCAACCCAAGCTTGAGGATTTCACTATCCAAGCCTTTCCAAGGCTTCAAATGTTTACAATTGACTTCCAAGGTGTCAATGAACCTTTACAACAAGAGATTATCCCCCAATCTCTTCACTCAAGTGTTTCCCACACTTATACACTCACAAATTTGATGAGAAAAATAAAGATTACAACAAAACTCTCTTTAAGAGTAGATGAACAAATTGAAGAACAAAAGATGATTCAATGTTTTGATTTGCGATTTGAGAGCTTGATATATGTTGTGTGCTCTTTGATTTTGCTTGCTTGAGTTATTGAAAATGAATTGGCTTTGAGTTTTTATAGTTGGAGCTAAAAACTAGCCGTTATTCACTTTTTACTCATAACCTGGATTCTGGTTTATGGTATCCGAATTCCACTTGCATGTTCAGATTAAGGCAAAAATTTGAATTTTTGAGTATCCGGAATGCCGCTTGTGATATCCGGATTGCCGTTTATACTCCAGAAGCTTTCTGCCCCATGTATAGGATTACACGCTAGCACAACCGGATTGCCGTTTATGCTCAGAAGCTTTCGCCCATAAGGATTCATTTATTTAAATCCGGATTGCCGCTTTCATCCGGAGAGTTTCTGCCCCATAACCGGATTGCCGTTTAGCATAACCGAATGCCGCTTGCTACAGTGAAGCAGTGCAGTGCACTGTTTGCTAAAATTACAGTTTGACCCCAAAACTTTCTTAAACCGTAGTATGGCCCAAAACGTTATAAAAATTTACAATTAAGTCCAATTTCAGAATTTGTAAAAATTACTTTATGAATCCCAAAACATTATGAAATTATGATATGGCCCAAAATACTATAAAACGCGTTTCAAATAAGTTTTTCTCCAAAATTTCAAGCAATACTTGTTGATTTCAAATATTTCAAAAATTCTTTCAATTAAACCATAAACTTGAAAAACAACCAATTTCATAAAATTATTTTTCCATTAGATATAAAACCTTTATAATGTGAAAATAATGATTTATTTAAAATGTATGAAAAATAATTTAAGCTTTCAAAAACTTAATCATTCTTAATTTTGTTTGTTATCATCAAAATCAACGTTATGTTAACATAAATGTTAACAGAACTTGTGTAAAACGGTAAAGTTCTTGTCATGCCTCTTGATGATTTTGATTTAATCCTTGGTATGGAATTCTTTTTGGCTGCAATGGTACAATTAATGCCTTACCGGAAAAGCATTTTAATCATGGGTGCGGAGACGCCATGTATTGTGCCGTGCAATTTTATGGTTCATGGCGGATCGGAACCATCACTCCAATCTGCGGGACAATTTGAGAAAGGCTTGAAACGGAAGGAGAACTCTTACTTGGCTGCGTTGTTGGAGATAAAACCGATCAGGTTGCGGAGGTGCCGATGAGTACGCCCAAGTGTTGGAAGAGTTTGCGGATGTCATGCCACGGAGCTCCTCGAGCCTTACCACCGAAACGTCTTTGTAGATCATCGGATTGATCTAGAGCACGGCGCAAGACCACCGGCGCAGGCTCCATATCGGATGTCGCCCGGAGTTCTTTGGAACCGGATACAATTGGATGAGTTCTTTGGATGCGGGATTCATACAACCATCTAAAGCACCTTATGGCGCACCGATTCTATTTCAAAGGAAGCAAGATGGCTCAATGCGGATGTGTGTGGACTACCGCGCCTTAAACAAGGTAACTATCAAAAACAAATACCCTGTCCCCAACATTTCGGATTTGTTTGATAGATTGGGTAGAGCATCTTATTTCACTAAGTTAGACTTGAGATCGGGGTATTGGCAAGTACGGATTGCGGAAGGTGACGAAGCTAAAACAGCTTGCGTAACTCGGTATGGGTCATACGAGTTCTTGGTGATGCCTTTCGGGCTCACCAATGCACCCGCAACATTTTGTAATTTAATGAATGATGTATTATATGATTACTTAGACCGTTTTGTTGTTGTATACCTCGATGATATAGTTGTGTACAGTGAGTCTTTGGTGGATCACTTAGATCACCTTAGGCTAGTGTTCTCTCGGTTACGGGAACACAAACTCTTTGTCAAGAAAGAAAAATGTGAATTTTGTCGCAAGGAGATAACATTCTTGGGGCATCGGGTAAGCCAAGGCAGAATTTGCATGGATGAGAGGAAGGTCAAGACCATTCTTGATTGGCCTGCACCTCTGAAGGTGGCGGAACTTCGGTCGTTTCTTGGGCTAGCAAACTACTACCGTAAGTTCATCAAGGAGTACTCAAACGGGTTAGTGTACTCACGGACTTGTTGAAGAAAGATCGGAGGTGGGAATGGACGGAGCGTGCGGCAAGCATTCGAGAAACTCAAGCAAGCCGTAGCTTCGGAGCTTCGGTGGTGCTCTACTACGACTTTAGCTTGCCATTTGAGGTGCACACGGATGCGTCGGATAGGGCCATTGGTGGCGTGCTCGTTCAAGATGGTCACCCCGTAGCTTTTGGAAAGCGAAAGGCGAAAGATGCGAACAACGGTACTCGCACATGAGAAGGAGATGACGGCAAAGGTGATACATTGCCTAAGCACTTGGAGGCACTACTTGCTAGGTACGGTTTTTTTTGTTGTTACGGATAATGTTGCTAATACTTATTTCAAGACGCGAAGAAACTATCACCGAAACAAGCAAGATGGCAAGAGTCCTTGCCGAATATGACTTTGTGTGGGTACATAGACCAAGGGAAGGCGAGAATCAAGTTGCGGATGCTCTCGGCCAAAAGAAAATTGAAGCATATGTGGCTGCGTTGACAACGGTGGTAACGGATTTTCTTGACAAAATTCGGCAGCAAGCGGAAACGGATACAAGCTCACGCCAACTCGTGAGAAGATCAAGCGGGGCTTGGTGCGGAGATATTGGGTTGATGAGGACCTAATTTATGCACGAGGTGGGAAATTATATGTTCCTTCGGGAGGGGACTTGCGGAGAATTTTGTTGCGGGATACACATGATTCTCAATGGGCTGGACATCCCAGGGGGTGGAAAGGATGATGGCGTTCTTGCCGGAACGCTCATATTTTCGGCCTAAAATGGAGGATGACGTGCGGGTTATCGTTAAAACTTGCCTAGTGTGTCAACTAGACAAGTCGGAGAAGAGGAAAGCGGGACTTCTACAACCATTGCCAAACCGGAGAGACCATGGCAACTGTCTCAATGGATTTCATTTCGGGAATGGCTAAATCGGATGGGCAGAAATCGATACTTGTTGTAGTGGATCGGTTTTCAAAATATGCGATATTTGTGCCGCACCTCATGCTTGCCGCCGGACAAGGCGTGAGTATTTTTCAAGTATGTGGTGAAGTATTTTGGTGTTCGGAGGACATCATTAGTGGCCAAGGGATACTCGGTTCACCGGAAGGTTTTGGACAGTGCTCTTCAATTTGATGGGGACGGAATTGAAGTTTTTCTCGCCAATCATCCTCAAACGGACGGACAAACGGAGAGGATGAATGCATTGCTAGAAGAGTACTTACGGCATTATGTGATGACAAGCCAAAAAGAATTGGGTGGACTTGCTTTGGATGTAGCCCAATTTTTTGCTACAACATCCATCGCTCTTGGCGACGGAATGAGCCCGGCAGAGTTGGTTATGGGGCAGCAACCATTGACTCCTCACGAAGTGGTGAAGCAAAGATACAGGCGGAAATGCCCTGCAGACTTACCGATTCGCGCGAGACAAGCAAGAAATGATCGAGGGCCATTGATAGCTTGGCGAAGGCATCGCGGCGAATGAAGAAGTATGCGGATCTTTGGAAGAAGGCTGGAGTTCAATGTGGGTGACAAGGTGTTCTTTGAAGCTAACGCCCCTGATTTGGAAGAAAATCGGTAGCAAAACGGTACATCGGGGTGGTGTAGAAGTATGACGGACCATTTGAGGTAGTAAAGAGGGTGGGTCAGGTGGCGTATCGGTTACGACTACCCGAGAGATTGAAGATCCATCCTACATTCCATGTGAGTTTCCTTAAACCTTTCAATGAAGACTTGGTTGATGTGGGACGCCAACAAACCAAGCGTGCTCCACCGGTAATTCGGAAGCAATATGACAAGGAGTAGAGAAAATCCTTGATCACAAAACCATGGGGCGAGCAAGAAGAATCGGAGAACGGAATATCTGGTTCAATGGAAGGGAGGCGGCTGCGGATGCTAGGCCGGGAGAGGAAGTATCATTATGGCAGTTCGGCGGGAGGTTAAGGCGTACTTGGACTCTTTGCCGACGAGGGCGTCGGGTTCTTTACAGTGGGGAGGTTTGTTACTGCCTTAAAGCTCGAGGCACGCTAATGCTTGGCTTGCAGCCTTGTGCCAAGCATAATGGGCGGCGGATGCGCGGGAAAAACAAGGCAAGTCTGCACGCTGGTCGGGCGTGGCAATCGTGGGTGATGGGCAGCACGCGAGAAATGTGCGAGGCGAGCACAAGTGCTCCGAGGCGAGCGCGCGCGCGAATGCGCGCAAGTCATGCGCACGCCTGGTGGGCAGCGGGTGAGCGCACGAAGCGCGCAAGGCAAAGCATGCACGCGCGCGCCTGAAGCGCGAGGAGCGCACACGCACACGACATGTGCCACGCACAAGCAATCAAGCCAAGGGGATTGTTGGAGCAATTCTTGGTGGCGGCGGCCCGCCACTACATGGGCACTACCCAAATTAAGGAGCTTGTCTAAGTGGGGATGGTCCGCCACTATTCAAAGTATCCTAAACAATAGTGTATGGGCAAAGCACTAGGGTAGTGGGCTTAATTGTTTATGTGTGGGTGGGAGACAATGAATAGTGTGGGATTAGACTATTCATATCCTAGTGAGTGGGGTTGTCACTCACAAATGCTATATATAGCATTGGGAGGGAGAGCTTGGAGAGCCAAGTTTTGGTAATCAGTGAGTGGTGATCTCCTAGCACTCTTGCTTGAGCTATTGTAGTTCCTTGTTCTTGAGATTAATAAGAAAAGGTTGGAAGTCGGTGCTTCCGTAAATCTCTTGTGCCTTGTGAGTGTGTTGGTGTTTGTTGTATCGTTGAAAATCTTGGGGTGTGTTTCGCACACATAGCCTCCGTTGCGAATTGTCGAGTGGCTGGCTAAGCGGAAAACTTAGCGCCATCACGGGCTTGCCGCATCAAAGAAAATAGCCTTGTGACACCTACCATGATGAATTCTGCGCCAATTTATACGAAACGTATATTGCGATGAACCAATAGTGCCGCCGACGAATTACTTGAAAAAAATGGTATAAAATCAAGACCGGTGAAGGATGCCTGTAAAAAGATCATGGATGAACCGGTTCCTGAGTTATCTGACTCTGCACTTGAGGATGCAATAAAATTGGCCAACGGGCTTCAAAAGCTGGATAAGGATAAGAAATGGGAGACTCTGAGCAAAATATGGTTGGAGATTTTGTCATATGGAGCAAGTCATTGCCTGCCAATGGCTCACGCCCAACATGTTACCCGTGGTGGAGAGCTTATTACTTTTGTTTGGCTATTGATGCTTCATTTTCATCTTGTCGAACCAAAAGATTGAATTCATTTACGTTATCGACGTTTCATTCTGTTATAGGTACCATATAATCCATAAATAAATGAGTCAAGTTGGGAATATTATCTACGAAATAAAGAATGTGTTTCTACTACCATACCGGTTTTGCATCCAAAACAATGTTTTTTTTTTAATTCTTTTTTAAGTATAAGAAATTAAAATAAAGTAAAACGATCACCCAGAACCCCAATATTAATTTGCTCAAATATTCATACAAACTCCCTTAATTTCATTAATAGTGACATAGCCCTCATTTTGACTATATACCCTTAACCCAAAAATTGATTTCAAACATTTATAATAAATAAAAATATAATGTTAAAATAATATACTCTATAAGATAATGAACTTTTTATAAAATTTATTTTGAATATTTAATAAATTATCATAATACATGATTAATTTTTCAGATTTATTCTAATATTAATAAAATTGTTTGGCTGATTAATAATATTTAAATAATTCAATTTAAGATTAAAAATAATTTACTATAACTACACACACACACACACTTCTATGGTCAAATTTTAGAATTCATTGATTTTAAGTGCATTTGGCACATTATATTGTATTCGGATGTATTGCATTATCTAATGCAGGATGTACTACATTAATATTATATCATATTAATGTTATACAATGTTTGGTATTACTTTATATTGTATTAATTTTATTTGTATTATGTTTGGTGCTACTAATTTTTTATCATATGTTTTTTGGAAAAATATTATAAATATAAAATATTACAATCTCCTATTAATTATAAAACTAATAAATTCTATCATTTTTGACATTTCTCAAACAACCAAAATGAGATATTACTATTTTTGATCGAATTCTATAACTATAATCTTCTTCTTCTTCTTCTTCTTTCCCAATTTTGTTAAATATGCGTATTCATCACTATTGCGTAAAAGCTTAAAACAATAATTTTGATCCACAGTTGATCAAAAGAAGAAAAAAAAAGAAAAAGAGAGAAAACAGAGTCAAAATTGTAGCGATACAGTTTGATAATCAAAATGCAGCAAATGTTTTTTTATCAAAAACCTCATCTAGCAACCAATTCAAACCTCAGCCAGTAACTAATTTAATCATTTCGAACACTCATTCTATATAACATTCAACAATCAAACCCTATTTTAGAAATCAAATTTGCAACTTGATGATTCGGGTGGTGAAGGACAGGTGCAGCGATGATTCAACCGCTTTGTCGTGTGTCAAGGTGGTGGTCGAGCTGTGGAATAGTTCAATGCAATCGTGTTGGAGCTGCAGTGCTGTGCGGCAAAGCAAGATGGATGGTGGTGGGTAAGAGAGAAGATGGCGTTGTGGTGAACAATAGAGAAGAGAGAATGAAAATTGCTTAATGGTGGAGAAGAGAGAAGAGCGAACGAAATTTGCGTAAGCGTGTGTTTTGAAAATACAAAGAAAAGTTTTTTAATTTTTTTTTTTTTTTTTTTTGGTTTTTGAGATGTAATGAAAACCCATGTAAGCCTGACACCTCAGATGGGTTTTGTTAATTTGGGATTTTACCACATTAAAATTTTTGTTTATGCAATGCGGTGGAATTGCCAAACATGAGATTATGATACTTCAATACGATGTAGGACATGTCGTATTTGTTTAGACGACAAGTCGTCAAAAGCATGGCCTGCCCATACTAAGTGACATGTCAGATCTGTCTTCAGTGAATGAATGATATGTCGTTTGATAGTAGACGACCAATTGTCCTTGATGAGGCATGGAAAACGCAACTGAATTGGAACCATTGTTGCAGTGATTGATTATTTGCTTCTTCACAATGTTTTGTATTAGTATATTGCCTTATGTTTACGAGAAATATATTATTGCCAAATGCCAATCTATTATTGAAGCAGCTAAATGGTACGCACACTCGCAGCAGTGAAGGACTTGGGGCAGCTTGGCGCCGATAAAGAAGAAGGAAGCTTAAAAGTTTGTGGATGCGGAAGAGAATAGGTGACAAGTTTAATGGGTTGCAGACTTACGGGAGGTGGGGTTTTGTCAAGGTCAAGTTTAGGTGCTACAATTTATTACCCATCACAATTTCCAACTCTCATTCACTTCTCAGGTAATCATAATTCACAAGGGAAAGTGCCAAACCTTTTGCTACTTCTAAAGCCAGGGCAGCCTGATTTTAAGCCTTGTATGTACAGAAGAGTTTCTCCTATTCTATATATGCATATGTAAGAGAATTACTTGCAAAGAAGGCTTCAAGGGAAAGCTGAATATGTTACTTCAAAAGATGACTACAATGAAGTACACACCCAGCTTCATCATATATGAGTTTCTCATTACGACGTATGGGAATTATGACAATGTTTTAAGATCAATAGAAATATTTGATGAGTTGTCTAAATCAGCGAAGGAGATGAAAGTTTCAACCTTGAATGTCATGCTTGAGGCTTATTGCATCAACTGTTTCCCAATTGAACCAGATTTGGAAACATTCAGTTCTTCTCTGGCTAGTTCACAATGTGTAAGCGATAAAACTGATTCGAGCAGGTCACTGAGTACTGCAAAGACTTACATTGAAGAAATAAAATGACTCAATTTTGCATTCTTCTGATTCCTTCCAATCAAGCCTACCTAGATTCAAAATAGATTTTGTATAGCATGGGGATGGTTGATAGGCTGGCTTCTAAATATCTTGCCGTTGAGCTGATTTGCGATCCTATGATCCGGTATGTGCTCTCTTCCTCACGCTAGAATCTTGTTCATATTTTTGGAATATATTTTGTTTATTGTTGTTTTCAACATATCAAGGATAGGGGTGGAGATAGGTTGGTTTGGATTGGGTTTTAAGTCAATTCAAAACCAAACCATAAAAATTTAGACCCAACCAAAACCAACCCATTTGGCTTTGGTTTAAATTTTATGATTAAATATTTTTTATTTTGATAAATTTAGTTTTATCAAAATTATAATAATTATTAATTGTTATTAACTATTAAATTAATATTAAAATATGAAAAAATATGGTGGATAAAAAACTATAAATAATATATTTTACAATAACTTCATTTTTAAATTAAAGAATACTAGAAAATTAAAATAAAGTTTAATCACGAAAATCATTATTTCTCAATAAATGAGAATGTAAACTCTAATAATAAACTTCGACAAACATGACATCAACAAATAAATTAAAAGAAAAATTGTAATATGGTTGTAATATTAACCATATTACAATACAAAGTCTAACAATATCAATACGAATCAAAACAAGATAAGACATCCCAACTCAAGTATCAAAGTAATCTATCATAATCATTCCTATCCGCAATATTTTAATTAAAAAATTCAATGATCAACTGAATCTGCTCCTTCACTAACAAATAAATAACTACTATATATATATAATATTGAATAGTTATAAAGATGAGTAAATTTCGAAAAGAACATGATTCAAACCAAAATTATAAGAAGAACATCAATTCAAAGCCATCGCTTCCATGGAATTAAATTAAATTAAATTAAATCAAATCAAATTTTCAAGCAAATAAAATTGGAACCTTTAAAATTGTAGGGAGATTGGGTAGCTCCTTGAGGATTTTTTCCTGCAAGGAATCTTCAGAAATGGTCTTAAATGCAGTGTTTAAGTTTTTCTAAAGAATTTATGTTGGATAGGATATTAAAAAATGGTGAAAAATTGAATTTGAATGCGAGATTTTGCAATAAAAAATAATGGAATCCATTTGTTTTCATTTATTTTGTTTAATTTATTTTCTACTAACATGTCACCTTCAATTTAGGAATTTGTCTATGGCCCATGGGTAAACCATACCCAAACCAATATAAAATGGTTTCTTACATAAAAGCCCAAATTGAATCCATTTTCATGATTTACCCAACCAAAATCATTTTATTTGGTTTGGGTTTGGGTAAGCCGATGGGTTGTGGGGTTCATGCCCACCTCTACTCAATGCATTAATAATTTCTTTTTTTTGGGCTTACATATTTTAGTTCTAATGTGTTGCTATTTGATTTATCCTTGCCTAAAGCCCAAAAGTCAATGGTGTATGTATTAACATTCTTAAGGTTTTTTTTGAGATTGAGATACTGTACCTTTTAAGATATAGCTGCTGCTGTTGAAAAAAAAATATAAATATGAAATTAAAGTTAATAATTTGTAGTAAATATAAATTTTAAATAATAATTTTAACAAAATTATTAAATATATAATATATTTTTTATGATACAAGTGAAAAATCATTTAAACATAGTTTCCAAGGTACAGCAGCTAGTGTTTACCAAACACCTTTGTACTGTAACTTTTAAAGCACAGCTGCCCAACCTCAATTCCAAACACACTCTAAAAGTATTCTGTTCTGGGGATTATTTGGGAAGTAATTTTGTACAGAGAAATTGGTGTTGGTCCTCCCTGCACTGTCTGCTTTAATTGATTTCCTTTCTCTGCTTTGGTTATTTGATTATTTTTAGAAATTTGTGCATATTTATAAATATTATGTTACCAATTTGCCAATGATACCAATCTAGTATAAACTTATGTTTGATATTCTTATTGTTAATTTGCATTAATCTGCTGTAAGAATGCAAATGAATAAAAATAAACATAATATTTTGAAATTGGTATCGTTTGCAAATGAGTCAAGAAATTGTGGAATTTTTTTTCCTTTTCTTGATTCCATCTTTTATTTATTCAATTCTTTTCTCTATTCTGGCTACATGAATTTTGTTTTCCTTTACTCCACCTGTGTCTTTTCGTAGTTTATGTTCTGTAATGATCCTTTCATTATGCACCAAGTTTCCAAGAAGAAGATATATAAAGAAGGATTCCAAAAGCAATTAATTAACATCCAATCAAACTTAACAAGCTAAAACATTATCTTAATTTATCACTTAGTAGACGCTAAAGTCCAGTTTCTACAGCCACTAATATTTGCTTCATAGTTGTGGACGAATTTGCTGAATTCAAAACTTGGTCATGTTAAACGGCACCGTTTTGTCTATAAGCTACTCAATAATATCAAAATGGCAAGACATGAAGGCGTTTTGGCTAAGGTTTAAGTGATGCATTGAAGCACCTGAGAGGAGATTCAAGTTAGTTACAGAGCTGTTATTCACGTGGCTGAATCTGGTGCAATTTGGGTTTATAAATTCCTCTATGTAAGATTGAGAGAATTAAGAGAGAGAAAGAGTCATCTTGTTTCTTATAAATGTCTCTATGTAAGTCTATAAAATCGCTTTGGATCATCAATAAGACTATTCTGGTGGCTTCTCCTGTGGATGTAGGTTGTGCTTCATTGCACAACTGAACCACGTAAACAGAATCTCTTTCTCTGTGTGTGATTGTCTGCTAATCTTATTCATGTCTTGTTTCTTAACCTTTGGCATCTCGGTTTAAGTTCTTAATCATTCATTGAGCTAATCAAGGTCTGTTGATTGTTTAAATGCAGCTTGTTTGATCCTGATCAAAGTTTGGGCAGTACTTGATAGTTCGGTATTCAATGGCCATCTAAACACTACAATCGGTATCAGAGTTAGACTCTAGGGTCAAGATTCAAGTATGGCTATTCCAGAGATTGATCTTGACAATTTTAATGGAAAGAATGACTTTAATACGTGGAAGGTTAAGATAGAGGCAATATTGGTTACTCAGGGTCTTGCAGATGCTATTCACCCAGTAACCAAGAAAGAAGGGAAGAGGTTTCTTTCTCAAGGACTCTAGAACAGGCTGCTGAAATAGACATGAAGGCAAAGGGGACAATAATCTTGAGCCTTGCAGACTCAGTAATAAGGGAAGTAGCAAAAGAAGCCACAATTGCCACAATTGCCACAATTGCTGACTTATGGGGCCAAATTGGAGAGCATATACATGAAAAGGTCACTTGCAAACAACTTGTATATAAAGAAGAGGATGTGAGCAGATTGTATATAATAGTTCATTGTAAGTTAAAAAAAGGCGCATTTAAATACATTTTTTCCTTCATATCTTTTCTTGATTCTTGATCCGTGGGAAAAAATAAATAAATAAATAAAGTAGGATTCTATAACAATTAATTAACAATGAAGTAAACTCACTAACAAGTCAAAAAGTCCTCGATCTATGTTATATATTTTTCAGTCTTTTTGTTTTTCCAATCTCTATAGCAATAGTTCTGAACAAGAATTCTGTATTCTTGACAACAGCCAAACGAGAGAAAATGTTTAATTGAATCCCAGAAAGTAGGTATATTCTTGTTGAATCTCTCATTACAGACCGTTTGTTGAAAGTAGGCAACAAACTGATCATTTTTCTCATTTGGTCAGTGTTTTGACATATAACCGTGCAGCTTGTTTGTACAACAGAAAATATTCTTTTCTTGCTTAAGCTTATCTACAAGGATGTTGCTGCTGAAGTTTGCGACATAAAAATTTTGCTTATCTACTAGCTGCTTGTTTTTGGCTTCTTAAGCTTATCTATTGGCTTCTTTCTGTTGGTTTCCTCTAACTTCTTTGGCTTCCATCTTTGTTTGACTTCTTTATTGGCTTTTCTCTCTGGACTTGCTTCACTTGCTTCTTGTTCTTCATGTTCCTTAGTTTTGTTTCTCCACTTGCCATGCTTCCTTTGCTCTCAGCTTTGCTTCCTTTTATAGTGTAATTTAATATTCTTTTTAAATGTTGAAGCCATGGCACCTGCGCTAACAAGCCTTACCACCTGTCTTAACAAACCCGAGCATCTGTCTTAACAAGCTTGAGTGCCTGTTTTAGTTTTTTTAATAAAGCTAGCCAGTGTACATATATTCACTACAGCCAGCTTACTTGCTGGCAGACTGGGCTGCTAACTTTGAACAGTGCTCATTTTCATTGCTGGAATTATCAGATATTTTGACAGGATTCGTGCTTTCTATCTTGCAAGCTTGGCGAAATTCCAAGACTTGAGGCTCAGAGAACCTAACCCCGGCCAAAATTATGGAAAGTTCATGCTTTTCTTGATTCTTGCTGCAGTGTTATTTCATTCTTTTTCTTGGTTCTTTTCTTGATTCTGCTGCATAATTATTTTGTCTTCCTTTTACATTTTTGTTAAAGGTCTTTCTAAGTTACATTATATGTAGCTTACAAAAAAGATTAATTTTAATTACAGATGATCTCAAATTATTTTAAATACTCTTATCTTTTTATATTGGATGATTACTTTGTTTGGTGTAAGTTACGTCGCCGGTAACTTAGCAGCTGCCCTTTCTTAATTAATTCTTGCTAAAATGGTTCCTCCCTTTTGCACAAAGTTTCCAGGGAAAAAGATAAAGAAAGATTCTAAATACAGATTATTAACGTTGAAGTAAACTCAGTAGCAAGCCAAACATTCCTCCACCTCGTGTTTTCGTTATCTTTAAAATTTTCACTTTTAGTAGACAATATAAAATCCATTGTCTAAATGATAATCAGATTCAGACCCTTCTAATTTTTTTTTTTTTTGCATCAAATTAACAACATATAAATTATTCCAAAAAAGGCATAAACATTACATAATTGAACGGGAGGCAATTCACAAAGCATGTAATTTGGCCTTAAACATTCTTTCGTAATTTTATCTCAAATATGTAGGATTAAAATGGTCGACGAATACGCTATTTAGCTCCCTGATAAACATAAGTTGCCCTCTATTAAGAAGATCCCTCATAAGTCATAACCAAATGAAGTAATTGCATGTAGTAAATGGATGCATTTAGTTATTTGGGTTTAAATAGCTAGTCATTTGTCATTTGTGAATACGTTAACAAATTTATTTCTGGAAAAGTATTTTGAGAAAGTGTCACTGTAATTTGTAAAACACCGCCATATCGCTCTGTTATTCGGTCGCCAATCAGAGTCGTATTGTTTGAATCCGCAGTGCTATTCTTTTCTTGATTATTGCTATTTGAATATTGTTGACCTTTACTCTTTCTCTGTCTTTGTCTTGATTCTTGTTCTGAAAATGATTCTTTCGTTCTGCAAGAAGTTCTCAAGGAAGAAGACAGAGAAGGATTCCAAAAGCTCCTTATTAATTCGCCCTCAATTTTTCACATACAAAAGCACAAAATCAACCATCCCTAATCTCTGTAGAAACTCTGCAACAGAATTTTGTTGAAATTCAAAGCAAAAAGCAAGAAAATGGTTAATCCAATCCCTGAAAGCGTCAAGAAAATATGGGATAACTGGAACATACGAGGTGTAATCTTGTTCAGTCTTTCATTACAAACGGTCTTGACTCTGTTTGCTCCCCTCCGAAAGGCACGGGCAGTAAACTGATCATCTCCGTAATCTGGTCAGCTTACCTGCTCGCGGATTGGGCTGCCCATTTTGGCGTTGGGCTCATCACTGAAAGAGCAAGGGATACTCCTGAACATTCGATGCCTGCGGAGAACAATGAGCTTTTAGCATTTTGGGCTCCATTTCTGCTGTTACACCTCGGTGGTCCAGACACCATAACTGCTTTTGCACTTGAAGATAACGAACTCTGGCTCAGGCACTTGTTTGGACTCGTATTCCAGGCTGTTGCTGCTGTTTATATCTTCCTCCTGTCACTTCCCGGAAACAAGCTTTTGTTTCCAACAGTACTCGTGTTTATTGCTGGAATGATAAAAATTTTTTAGAGGATTCGTACTTTGCATCTTGCAAGCTTGGACAAATTTCGACACTTTACTTATAGAGAACTCATGGAGCAGAGTTTTAATGCGATAAAGGAAGACGCGGATTATCTGGATGCGGCTTGCCAATACTTCCAATTTTTCAAAGGGATGGCTGTCGATCTCTTGCCCCACTTCCATCCTTATGAAATTTATTTTAGAGGACCATCATTTGGTACTTTTGGTCCAGAAAAGGCATTGGGAATAATTGAGGTTGAACTCAACTTGTTTTATGAAGTTTTCCATTCCAAGATCCAGGTAATACATTCTTTATTGGGAATTATTTTGCGGTTCACATCTCTTGGATCTGTTGTGGCAGCCCTTTCAATCTTCTATTTCCGAGTTGAGAAGCATGGCCGTTTCAATGAGTTTGATGTTCGAGTTACATATACCTTGTTCTTGGGTGCCATTGCCCTTGACATCATAGCTTTCTTCATGCTCGTTTTCTCCGATTGGACGTTTGCTGTTCTCCGGAATGATGACGCTGAGTCAAGATTTGGAAAGCTCAGAAACCTCATAGTTGCTGTTATCCGGTGGTTTCTTATTCTCAAGAGCCCACGGTGGCAGCATTCACATGATGGTGGCAAGTACGAGTTGTTGGCTACACCTTTCCTGTTTCGCAGGTGGTCTGGTTCTGTCTCAGGAATCAGCTTGATGACATTTTGGTTGAATGCACGACCAAGCAGAGTACACAAAGTCAAGAGTTGTTGGCAACTTGCCTGCCAGAATGTTATTCGTAAATTGGGCATTGATGGACTCATTGCATGTACGGTCAATGCAATAGATGGTTGCATTCATAGCTGTGGCATCCATACAATCTTTCAGAATATAGCCCTTGCCACAAAAAAGGTTATCTATTTTCTGTACAAAATCATGGCAGAATTGGGCTTTTTGACAGAGAAACTCGCTGCTCTGTTAGGCCTAGGTGATGTTGTGCTTCTGAGAAGAATCAAAAGATCTCAATCCCATGAGCCATTATTGAAAGAAATGTGGAAGTTTATATTTTCTGAAATTAAGGAAAAAGCTGACGACACAAATGATCCAGAGGCGGGGAATAGTAGAATATGTTCAGCTTCAGGCAGTTGTACTCTGAAGAAATTGGCAAATGCTCGTGTCATGGAAATCACAGAAAGGGAAACAGAAAATGCACCTGAAGTTGAACTTCCTGCAAGTGTTTCATTATGGCACGTCGTTACCGATCTCCTTTACTACACTGCTGATGAAGTCTCAATTCAAAGACAAAAAATGCTAGAGAATTCAGCAAGATCCTCTCTGATTACATGTTCTATCTTTTACTATTGAAGCCTACCATGCTGAATGTTGTGGCAACTGTTACGAAATTTATGGCGCAAAGTTTATTTTATTCATCGGACAGAAAAATAAGTTCGGTCAAGGAAATCTGTGAAAAAATCATGCTCAAAGACACCGCTATAGTAGATTTGGATAATGCAGCAGATTTGGCCCAGGAGCTTAAAAAATTCGAGGAGGACAAGAGATGGGAGCTAGTGAGCAAAGTGTGGGTGGAGTTGTTGTGTTATGGAGCAATTCATTGCAGACCAAGGGCACATGCCCAACAAGTTACCAGTGGTGGAGAGCTCATTCCTTTTGTTTGGGCATTGATGCATCATTTGAGCTTGTCCAACGCCAAGTTTGAATTCTCGTAAATGTTACTGTTTCGTTAGGGAAATCAGGTTCTTTTAATGTCATTTTTTCATTATGTTGAATTCGATTATTTACTGTATTTATAAATAAGTTCTTATTTTAGAATTTTGAGACATTAATCTGGGTCGAATATGGGTTGTCGGGTTGATCCTAGCTTGGTTACAGCCCAAAAAAAAAAGAAAAAAATTACACCACCTTGGTTCAACAATTTAGCTTCTTTGTCTCAGTTTGGAATTTCCCCGACAACTATTCCACCCACGCTTTGCTCGCTAACTGCCATTTCAAGTCCTTGTTCTACTTTTGAAGCATCATTAAGTACAGAACGCATTACCTCCCAAGTGTTATATTCAAGCATGATTTTTTTGACAGGCAAAGTTCACCGGATTTGGTTTTAAATTCTGTCCTTCAAAGAATCTGCTGGCCTCAATACAGGCATCCTGTAGTCTAAATTTCGAAGCACTAGTCTTTTCATTTTATCAAAATTAAACGAGCTACCATAAAAATTGGATCTTTCAAAATCATTAAAATCAGGTTTTTAATAAGTGGTAATTTTATTTCCGTCTAGGTCTAGATTTGTGATGACTTTTGAGAGGATTTTTGTTGCAGAGCTCTGATGTACCTTGTGCATGTTAGGTGATGATATTCATTGTAGATATCACAATACACGATTTGTCACTTTTATTAATTATATTCTGTAATTGATTGAATGCATATTGATCTAAATATTCGCCATTGACATATTTGTATAAATTTATGTAATATTTATTAAAGCTAATAATTTTTTTAAAACTTAATTTTAAGAAAGAAACCACCAGAAGATATAATATCGATTCTTTGTAAGAAATAAACACTTATATTTGCACAATTATTTTATGAGAAATTTTTTAAAGAGAATTTTTCTTCATTTCATGGTGCGATGTGTGAGTTTGAACCTAATATTGCATTAGATAGTTTATGAAATTATGTTGACGTTAATTTTTAACTACTTAGAATTTAAATTAGGTAAAAAATTTAAATTTATTTAGTTGAGTTGGTGATATCTATATCTATATATATATATTTGTGTGTATTTAATTAGATTTATAACTGATGTGCAGTTAGGGGACTATAACAGATATTTAATAGGTTTAGTATCACTAAAAAATATTAACGGACAATTAATGGGTATAGGTATTAAAAAAAAAATAAAAATTAGTGGGTACAAATTTAGAAATATCACGATCCATTTGATTCCGTGCCTCGTCTGCATTGCTTTCGCCCAACAAAAGTAGGCTGATAATTGAAGCCACCAAGCACAGGTTAATTTTTGTTTTAACAAAACGTGAGACACAAAACCAACAATGGCAAACGCATCCCAAGTAGATAACATGATTTTGACGTTTCCGGAACATCAAATTGTCACTAGGTTTTTACATAATCAAATCATTCGGGCCATTCAATTTAATGTTATCCGATATATGTTGAAAAGTCAAGCATGTTGAAAGTCAAGCATGCTAGCATGACTTTTGGTGAAATAAAATATTAACGGACAATTTAATGTTATCCGATATTTATTTCATGCATTCATATTGTAATTATAATATGAAATAAACTTTTGCATTTTCAATTTTAATGGTTTCGGTGTAACTTTTGGTGAAGAGATCATGCTAGCCCATGCAATTAGATCATGCTAGCTCAACATTAGCGTGTTTGAAATTTGCATACTAGCTGGCTCGTGCTAGCATGCTTGACTTTTCAACAATATATTCATTTTTTTTTACCGTGCATCTTGTAGAATCTTTTTTTTTTATTTTTATTTTTTGATCGAACAACCACGAATTACAAACTCATCCGAAATTCCCTTTACCGAAATTGTGATGGTCCAACAACCACCAATTTTCTTTGGGCGATGGCCGTCGCTCAGATTAGGTGATAGGCCATCGCACAGACCAAAAAAACAAAAAAACACAAAAAAGAGGAAGGAAGGTAAATTCAATTTAATAGAATTTCGGTTCACATATTATTTTTCTTTTCTTTTCTTTTATAGGAACCATTTAATTTTTTGTTCATCAGTTGAACGAAGAAATATAATAAGTTGAAGCTTTGGTGCAGGCATTTTTGTACCGAATATTTATAAGGATTGCCCGAACCGTTCCGTCTTGTTGTCAATGTTAAGTGCAGTTATATAAATTCTAAAACTTATAATGAACTCGACTTTTATTTGAGTGGGGATATTTGAATCTGTTAAAAATATTTTCTAAATTTATTTTCTCAATAAACAGTTTATTATATTTAAAAAATTTGAAGCTATTTGTACTCTAAAAGTTTTTTGAGTACCAAAATTTATACTATCTTATATCACTAGTGCTCAATGTTGCGGAAACGCGGGTTGAGTGATTATCAATATTACAGTGACGGCGACTTTTAGAAAAATGTAAATGTAATGATAAGTAAATGTAAAAAAAATGACACAATAATTTACGTGGTTCAAAGCTAAGCCTACGTCTATAAAGAAAAAAAGTTTACTAATAAATGGAAATTTATAAAATTTAGGGAAAAAAACTCTCAAAAACCTAATTCCCAAGTCCTAATACACTCTAATAGATCCCCTTAGCACTCAAGAAAATGCTCTCTCTACACTCTTAAACAGATAGATCACTTTCTATGCTCTTACATCTCACAATTTGAGCTCACAATTTTGGATGGGTTAGAAATGCATTCCGCTTCTCCGTTTATAGACCAATGGCCAAAAGGAAAAAAAAAAAAAAACAATGGTGCCGCTTTCAATTTGTGGCACCAACCTCTAATTTGTCAAAGCCAAATTGCATGAAAATTTAACTTTGGTTCGGAGCCCAAAAAATTGACTTTTCAACACTCAGAATTCTATATTGTTGGGACAAAAGCTTTTGCATAAAAAAATGACGATACAAAGTAGAGCGTTAATAGAAATAGTGATTAATTGTAGCTATTATACTTTGTTTTTTAATTAAGCCAGCCTTTTTTTTTTTACACCGTTTATATGAGCGTAACCTTTTTTAAAACTGTTTATGTGAGCGTTCTATCAATTTTTTTTCCCTTTAATATCCTGCTCTTTTATATTATTTAAAAATTATTAATTCATTTCTCAATTTCGTGGCATCCATGCATAAATTGAAAAGATAATAAATTTCTATAATATACAACAAAACCTCTTTACACCATAATATTAGAACGAAACTAATTTTATTATTATGAAGAGATTATAACTTAATAAATGTATAGTTACAAAAGTTATTATTTAACTTAGTTAATCTTAGTGTAAATAATATATAGGTAAAGTATGCATTACATTAATAATTAATTAATAGATAAGCTAAAAACATTTTGACTTTGACCAGAAGGTGTCCATGTTATCAATTGAGTACGTACTCTCAATTTTAAAGATGCGATAACAATTTTGAAGAATAATTGTTGTAACAAATACTTTTGGACAGTAACATTTTATTTATTTTTATAATATACAAATGATTATGACTATATGTATGCAAAATTTTAAGATGAGTTTTAGAACAATAACAATTACTACAATGTAGGGTTTTATTCTTATTTATAACTTATCTAAATTAGGGTTAAAATTTTTTACGATTAAACGAAAATTATTTTTATATAAAATATTACTATTGAGAGATTTTACGGTACGCCGTTTATATGGCACATAAATGTTGGAGGCCCCACGTGATTTATTCAATTATTCGTATAGCTTCTGCCTTCGAGAGAGTGGCTAATACAACGTGCATCACGCAGACTCCATTAGAAACCATTTAATTTATTAATATTTTCTAAATCTGTCAACGTTCACTGAAGAAAATATTTTAAGTTGCCATTACTACTCCAAGAAGTTCATTGATGACACAAACGTCCAAAATAATAATGGGTCCAGCTATGCTGCCGACCCAATGTTTGTCTGTTTCCTAACAACCATTTGCTGCAAAATTAGAAAATCAAAAGTTTTAAATATGTCAATAAAAAGATGAAAGTGTCCCTAAATTTGTAATAATATCTCCAGTCCCTTTATCTTCTCATTTGTTTCCCTTTCTTAAAAGAATTAAAATTAATTATAAGAATTTAAAAAAAAACCCAGTAGTTATATGATCTACCATCATCAAAATCAAGAACTGAAATAGAAATAAAGCAACCGAAATAAATCAAATGAGGAAAAAACTAAGATAGTAACCACTAAAAAAAATCAACAAGCCATGGAAGGCTATTACCAAAAGGAATCCATGAAAGCTTGGAATTTAATTATGGATAGAGAAACACTACTGAAATAAGAAAATTTTATAAAGTAAAAGTTTAAGTTAAAAATTTTGGTAATGTGTGTCTAAAGTAAATGGGTTGACCAAGGAATTTAATGCATTGAAAAAAGCTCATACATGTAAAAAATTAAACAAATAGGATTAATATGTCAAAATTTGGAAATCTCTAATTTATTTTCAAAATTTTACAACAAGCATCAGAGCCTCAGTGTAATTGATCCACAAAAAAAAAAAGTGGTAAAAGTTTTCTTATCTTTTTTCCTTTTGAATTATAATTACAATACTAAATGATATTTTACAATCGGGAAGCTACTAGCACCTAGTATATATGATTGATAATCAAGTAGTGATAAGTAACAAAAACTGCCAATACCTTTTTTTTTTTCGTGTCTTTTCGGGTCTGGTTATGGTGGAGATGCTAGCTCTACTATAAAACACTTCTTTATAACCACATGATTATTTATCACTTTGATCGTGTTGGTATAAAGGAGTGATATGAAGGAAACCAACTTTAATATGAGTTAGCCATTGCTCTTTCATTATTTTGAACATTTCACACTCAGAGTGACATTGTCAGTGGGTACTTCGTTATTTTCATCGTTTCACACTAACAGTAACACTGTCATTAGGTAGATATCAATGCTCTAGCTTCCAAATTCAGGATCAATTCCAAGCCTATAACAAATCCGAGACTAAAGTTTTTTCACCAAAGGGGAGAAAATGCTGAATCCAATCCCTGAAACTGTCAAAAAAATATGGGATAATTGGAATATACGAGGTGTAATCTTGTTCAGTCTTTCATTACAAGCCATCTTGGTTCTTTTTGCTCCCCTCCGAAAAGCCACGGGCAATACACTGATGATCTCCGTAATCTGGTCAGCTTACTTGCTTGCAGACTGGGCTGCTAATTTCGGCGTCGGGCTTATCACAGAAAGAGCAAGGGATACTCCTACTGCTGAATACTCTTCAAAGCAGCAGCCTGCGGAGAACAATGAACTTCTAGCATTTTGGGCTACATTTTTTTTGCTACACCTCGGCGGGCCAGACACCATAACTGCATTTGCTCTTGAAGATAACGAACTTTGGCTCAGGCATTTTTTTGGACTCATATTCCAGGCTGTTGCCGCTGTTTATATCTTCCTCACGTCGCTTCCGGGAAACAAGCTTTTTTTCCCAACAGTACTCGTGTTCATTGCTGGAATGATAAAGTACTTTGAGAGGATTCGTGCTCTGTATCTTGCAAGTATGGAGAAATTTCGAGACTCAGCTCTTAGAGGAGCAGTTGAGCACGCGGAGAGGATTCGTTCTTTGCAACAGAAAAATGGTAATGTTGTGAGAAAGACACAAGGGGATTATCTCGAGGTGGGTTGTCGATACTTCAAACTTTTCAAATTGATACTTGTCGATCTCATACCCAGCTTCGAAAGGCTTAATTATGAAGAACCTTTATTTGATGATTTTAGTCCAGAAAAGGCCTTGGGAATAATTGAGGTTGAACTCAACCTGGTTTATGAAGTTCTCCATACCAAGATCCAGGTAACACATTCTGTATTGGGAATTATTTTACGGTTCATATGTTTTTGTTCGGTAGTGGCTGCCCTTTCAGTTTTCCATTTCCAAGTGGAGAAGCATGGATTCAATGAATTCGATGTTTGTGTTACATACACCCTGTTCTTGGGCGCCGTAGCGCTTGACATCATAGCTTTTTCATGCTCGTTTTCTCCGACTGGACGTTTGTTGCTCTCCTGAATGATGACGATAAATCAGGACTTGGAATGTTCAAGAACCGCATAGCCGCTATTCTCTGCTGGTTTCTCATTCTCAAGAGACCTCGATGGCATTCACATGGCGGTGGCAAGTACGAGGTGTTGGCCACACCTTTCTTGTTCCGCAAGTGGTCTGGTTCCGTCTCAGGTTCCAGCTGGATGACATATTGGCTCAAGGGACGTCCAAGCAGAGTACCCAAAGTCAAGAGTGGTTCGCATCTAGCCTGCCAGAAAGTCATCCATTACTTGGGCATTGATCGACTGATTCCATGTATGGCCATTGCCACAAACAAGGTCATCCAGTTTCTGCACATACACAAAATCATTGCTTTGTTTGACCGAAGTGATATTGTGTATGAGATAAGAATTAGAACATCCCGATCCCACAATCCATTAACAAAGCAATTGTGGCAGTTTATATTTGATGAAATTAAAGCAAAAGCTCAGAGTCCAGAGACGGCTAATAAGAGAAAATGTTCAGCTTCTGGCGATTGTACTCTGCAGGAATTGGCTACAAATCTCATCCCACTTATGCAGGATATTTCAGGAATATATGTTCATTTTAGTATTAATGTAAGCGTTGCAATATGGCATGTTACTACCGAACTGCTTTATTACAGTACTGCTGAGGAAGTCTCAAATGAAAAGACTAACAATGCTAGAGAGTTCAGCAAGATCCTCTCGGATTACATGCTCTATCTTTTACAATTCAAGCCTACCATGCTGAATTCTGCGCCATGTCATACGAAATTTACATTGCGAGACACCCGTGATGCGGCAAACGAGTTCTTCGGAAAAAAGAGTTTAAAACCAAGTGCGGAGGAGTTTGCCTGCGAAAAAATCATACTTGAAAAAGATTTTCTGTTCTTGTATTCAGATGATAGGAAGGAGTTCTCTGCACTTGAGGACGCAAAAGCATTGGCCTGCGAGCTCCAAATGCTGGAGGAGGATAAGAAATGGGACATAGTAAGCAAAGTGTGGATGGAAATTTTGTCGTATGGAGCAATTCATTGCAGCCCAATGACACATGCCCAGCAAGTTACTAGTGGTGGGGAGCTTATTACTTTCGTTTGGCTATTAATGCATCATTTTAATCTAGTCGAACCACAAGCTTGAATTCATGTCAGTGCGAATTCATTGGGGGCGTCAGATCCTTTCAACATCGGCGTTCCAATATCGTGCTATCAGCGTGAATTCATTATGTTCTGTCGTACTATTTATAAATAAATGGGTCAAATAGAATATCTTTTTACCATCCACAACAAATCTTTTTATTTTGTGTTTAGTATAAAAAATAGAACAAAGCTAAAAAATAAAGAAGATTGAATATAAATATGATTAACGCAAAATTTCCAAAAATTGGTTGGATGTTTCAGATTTGCTCTAGCACCTTCTTTCCATTACAATTTATCTACTTTTTCGTAATTCCTTCTCACTTTTTGGTTAACAAACTCTCACTTATTTTCCACTAATTCTTTCTTTGTTAAAATAAGTCTCAAGTTTTGGTTTAAAACTTACAACTAATTAACTACTAATTTTGTGTTTTATATTCTAATTCTTTTTTTTTTTTTTTGGTAAGATTCCAATATTATGCGTTAGACTCCATACAAATTATTTTCTTGTAATAATAAGTCTCTAGTTTTGGTGAATTTTTTTTTTCTCTATGGGCTCAAAAATTTCAATCAATTAACCACCAATTTTACGTTTCACGTTCCTTTTTTTTTCCGATTATATTTCAACATAATACGTTCGACTCCGTACAAATCCATTTCTTGTTACAATAAACTAATTAACCACAATGTTGCATTTCATGTTGCTATTTTTTTTTTCCATTGTTGCATTTCATGTTCCTATTTTTTCATCTAATTCCAATACCAGCATTCTATTTCATATTCAGTTACAGGGAATTGTATTCTTCAGGAATTGGATACAAAAATGGATCTCGTCTGATTCAGATTTGACGAGTATGAACTCAAAACTCTAGTGACCGATTTGTCATTTTAAGGATCCATGCTTTTACGACATGTCGTTGTTAGAGTTGCAGCGTGAAACCGACCTGGTTGAGCATGTCGCTGAAGCCATTAGTAAATCACGAGCTTAACATGTGACTTAAATCTAATCTGAACTGATCAAAACGACAGTGCCTTGGTGCCGTTTTTGGGTCTCACGAAAGTTGGCTTCTAGATGGCACATGATGAGGTTGTTGCCTCGGTTTTGGTGGGAATTGCAGGTAATGGCTAACAAACACAGAAACAGTGTATGTATATATATGTATGTATGTATGTATGTATGTATGTATGTATGTACGTATAAATTCTTGGGGAATCCAATCGAGAGATCTGAGTGAAAAAGAGGGTGAAAGCTTGTTTCATGCAATCTTTATTTCATTTTGTGATCTTTGTAACCTTTGAGCTCGATTTTAGTGATGTCTGAGAGCAATCTTTCTCAAGTGGATGTAAGCACTGTGTTACGGTGCCGAACCACCGTAATCTCTGTGTTCTTTGTCCTTGTTTGTTCTTGTTTTCAGATTACATATTGATTGAAGCTTATATCCTGTACCATTATCAATCAATCTCGGGGTAGAAACAGGTCTTGGGTGGATTGAATTCGTTCAAAAATGGGATTCAATCCATAACAAGATTCATGAGGCGTTTTCCACGAAATGATGATTGTTTTACTTTCGTTGAAAGCCTTAAATTATATATGGCACCTGGCTACCGAAATCTTTGTGGAAAAACTGATGAGCAAGTAAATTCGGATGGTAAGCCTTACAATAATGCTAGAGAATTCAGCAAGGTCCCCTCCGGTTACATGCTGTATCTTTTAGCACTGAAGCCCACAGTGCTGAATTTTCCGGAAAGTGTTACGAAAATAATTTTAAAAGGCCTCCGCAATGATGCCAGCAAATACTTTCACGAGAGAAGTCTAAAACAAACTTCAGTCAAGTAGGCCTGCGAAATCTTCCACCAAGGGAGACTATATTCCTCCGAGTCAGACTCCCATTTAATTAGAGTGCAATAGATTTGGGCAGATAGCTTCAAAAGTTACAGGAGGATGAGAAATGGGACTTAGTTGGCAAAAATGTGGGTTGACTTGTTGTCAGCAATTCATTGCAGTGCAAGGGCACATGTCCAGCAAGGTATTATTATTATTATTTAGCGTAATGACAATCAAACCTCCTCTCTACCCATGTGAGCTTATTCAAATCTCAAACCTCATGTTTTCAAAACAATAGATTTTACCATCTCAACTAGGTGACACCCACACGTCTAACAAGTTAGTAAGCTGGACATCTTCTTATTGTTTGGACATTGATGCACAGTTTTATTCTTGTGGAACCTAAATTATAGGTAATAACATCGAACTCATGTATCAGAAATCAGACCCTTCATTTATATGTTTTCATTTTATATATATATATATATATGGTGGTTGCTAGGAGTAATTTTGTGCAATAAGGAAATTATTTTTTTTAAAGCAAGAGACAAGCTAAAACACAAAAAAAAAAAAAAAAATTTACGCATTTACACATCTTTTGAACCTAAGACTGTGAAGGGAGAGAAAAGCCGGTCTGTAATATTATTTAACGCAAGCATATTGGCCAAAAAACTTCAAAAGTTGGAGAAGGATGAGAAGAAACGGGAGTTAGTGAGCAAAGTATGGATGGAATTGTAGTCAATGCACATGCCCAGCAACTTAGGGGCCATTTGTTTTTTGACTTGATGACTTAATTAACTTAATTTTAATTTATTCATTAAGTCTGTTTGTTTTTTCAACTTAATAAAAATTTTCAGCAATTAAGTGATTAAGTCATTAAGCTAATTTTTCTAGCTTTTTGCTTAATTTAAAAAGTCCGAATGATATCATTAAAATATATTCTCCAAAATATCCCTATTTAATTAATTAATTCTCATCTTTACCTAAATGAAATTTAATAATTGGCATTATTCTCTATCTCTATATAACTTGTAATAATATATAGTGGCAAACTATTGTTATTTCTATCTTTTTATTTTCTTCAAATTAGCATTTTTATCTTCATAATTTTTTATGAATATTTTTCATATAAAAACATCATAAACTATAATAAAATTGGTTAACATATACAATATAGAATATTAAAGAGTTGTATTTAATTGAATATGATTTATATTATGTTAATAAATTATCTTATTTATATTCTTTATTGTTTAACATTTATAATTTGTAAGGATATAAATGTAAAAATATTAGTTTTTAGATTTTTTAAGTTAAAAAAACAACTTAATATTTAATTTAACGATTCAGACCAAAAAAACAAACATATCATTCAAATTCAAACATTCAGCTCTATTCAGAATTCAGACTAATTTAGATCTATTCAGATTTCAGATAAAAAAAAAAAAACAAACGCCACCTTAGTATTTGTGGAGAGGTTACTAATTCTTTTTATTGATGGGTACTTCTGGTCTTGCAAAGCAGTTAAAACAACTAAGCTCCCACCGTTAGTAACCTGTTGGGCATGTGCTGCATCATCTAGTACAGATAACAGTACCTCCCATGTATTAAATTCAAGCATGATTTTTTCATGGGCAAACTTTATGGAAGCCTATGTACCTAACTCAGCTCAAAAGATAAGAGTTGAGGGATGTTCAAGCCTTACATATTTAATTAACGCAAGAGTCATATGCGGGATATTATTCCTAATAAACTTCACCGGATTTGGTTTTAATTAAACTCTTTCCTTCAAGAATTTGCTGAATTTTCTAGCACTGTAAGTCTTTACATTTGAAACTTTTCAGTAAGTGTGGGTGGAATGTTGCCAAGTCCAGCAAGTCAATGCATTGCATGGACACATGCCCAACAAGTTTCTATTGGTGGAGAGCTTATTACTTGTGTTCGGGTATTAATGACTCATTTTGGCCATCACCAATTCCAAATTAGCAAAGCCCCACAGAATAGCAAATACCCGATTGCTATACATGCCAATGAAGAAATTAATGTAATGAGAAATTTGCTCTGTTTTAACATCATGGTCGCATATATATGTTTTTCATTATCAAATTGCCATCTTAACCAACCTCATTCTAACAACATCAAAAGCTTACTTCTATTATTATTTTCTAACTCTTACATCTATATTTCGAATTTTTGTAAGTAAGAACTAATAAATAATAGCAGAACCAGCTTCAGAATCTCTTCCTCGACTGAAACAAGATGATGTATTATTGTTGTTGGTGTAGCATTTATCAATATTTTATGTTTCAAACAAGATTTTAAGTTGACTCGGTGTCCAAGCTTACATTGTGTGGAAAGCTTTTTGGCAAAATTCGGTTAGAGCGTCTTCAAACCAGCTGCCACTCTCTAGCTTAAACATTTAAGCATTGAATTGTTAAACGTCCATTGCATAACTTGGTCATCCGCTGACGTTCACTTGCTTCATCCTCTTTACGGAAAAGACTAATTTTTTCTCTCTGGAAGAGAGAATTTGACACATAGGTGGATCGTACGACATCACGAAAGAGTTGGTAATGCTGCACAATAAACATGATGACTGGAATGGAAGCAATTACCGTAACAAGAATAGCTATCCACAATCTACTGTCGTTGAAGACAATGAAAAATGCTGCAGAAAACACTACCATCATTGCTGCTATTGATGCGAAAAGTGTTGCAAGTCCAATAAGCAACTTTCTAGGTAAGAGGCGAAGGAAATCTTTTTCTGCATACCGAGAAGTGAGAACGGATAAGAAGTTTACTATAGATGCAGAGGACGATACCAGTGATATTGCTTCCGATATGGCAAAAATCTTGAAGGAAACTTTTTCCAGGAAGAAAGGAAACCCTGTGTCTCCTTTGTTGCCTCCTGGCACTGTAAAAGCTGCCGCGAAAACGACGGTGGCTATAAGTGTTGCCACAAGCATGCAAGATGTTGCAGTATCCTTCATCCATTTCTCCCCTTGTTCTCTCAGGTCTTCGTGTTTGCTAGTAAATAATGCTCTAGGAGTAAGACCATCTTTGTTTTTGGCCTCAGCAGATCGTCGTTGAACAGCCTTTTCCACTTCCTACAGTTATAGTGTAAGATGAAACTTATTAATAAAACAGGCACCTAGTCCCGTTAAGTTATAAAATGGAAATCTTAAGCGAACTAGGATAAAGGAAAAACAATCAGTAGAAAAAAAAAGATATTAAAAAAAAAAGATTAACTAAAGCTATAAAATGGAAAACCATTAACGGGAGCTTATAATAAAAAAAAAAATTTCTAAGACTATAGTAGTAGAGTGCTGGACAAATAATTTCACCTCAAACCACAATAACTCCCGTTGCATTTGGAGAGCTGCTCCTGAAACAACATTGAGTCGATCTTGTGGTGGCAACATTGCAGCTAAATGTAGAATATTGTTTTGTTTTGGGTCTTCCAACTTAAGTATCAAATCTTTTGCTGCACCTATCTGATATATAAGCTTGAAGATACGTTTTCGACGATGCAAAACAGCAGTATGAAATATGGTATAACCATTTTTATCAATGTTCCATATCAGATCAGGATATTCACGAATAAGTATCAACAGAAACTCGAGGTTTCCTTGTCTCGCAGCATCAAATATTAGTTCCGCAGGTTCTGCAATTAGGTCTGAAATGCGTGAATCACTCAACAATACAACTTTTTCCCAAAGGCGTTGGACTAATTTGAGTGCTTTCTGCCTTTTATTTTCTATATCTTTGGCACCTGAAATTTCCAATTGTAAAACACAAAGCAGCGAAATAAATAACCAAGACTGCTAAAGTATGACAAGACATTAATGCTAAAGCCTAAAGAGTTCTAGGGTTCGTAGAACCAACCCAGATTGAAGACCCAACTAAAAAATCCTCGCTGATATTTTTTGGTAAAATGAGAATAATTCAGATTTTTTCGAGCCAAAGCATGTAGTGCTGTCTCTTTATTTGCAGCGCGACCAATGGCCAACTTCTCGTTCAGATCCTCAAACACCCGCAATGCAACATCTGGACAAAATGTTTTCATTAGTACCGCCGCAATCTGTGAAGATAATGAATTAAAAGCAGTGCTTACCATACAAATCAGTTTGTATCAACGTGACAAGTAAGTGTCTGCGATCTTCATCATTCAAGAAATTTTTAGTTTGTCCATAAAGGTACACTACCATATCTTCATGGCCTAATGATGCAGCCAAGTCAATTGGTAGCACCCACTTGTCATCTTGTTCCGTTGCTATGGATTTATTATGCGTCATAATCTCTCTAGCCAGTTCCACCATTCCGGATGCTGCAGCAAAGAAAAGAGCTGTACATCCAACTTTATTTTCCTGAGCTAAATCTCCCGGTTCCATTCTTTGCACAAGTTCCTTCACGAAACCATATTGCTTTGCTGCAGCTGCAATGTGAAGAGCAGTGTCTTTTCTTTTTGAGATCGGATCTCTAATTTCACCCTCATGTACGTCATAAATACCTCTAGCCACCGCCCAGTTGCCAGTTAGTGCAGCTCTATACAATTTTAATCTTCTACGTCTGGTTGGTACTGTAAATTTGAAATAAGACCATAGTTTTGTAAATAAAGTTTACGGTATAAGGACAGCCCGTTATATTATCATTTGAAAGCAAATTCAAGTATAAATTAAAAATCAAGATCAATAGCGATGAAATAACCTATAATTTTCAAACCTAAATGGCTGGCTTGTCTATTTCACTTTGCAGTGTGTTCGCAATGTTAGAGGTATCTGACCGGTTGGATTATCATTTGAGTACAAATTCGAAGTATATATTAAGCATCTTACATCATTAAGATTTAATATCTTGTAACTTACATTTGATAACTACCAATCACCACTTATATTTTGCTATGACAAGGTAGATGACTCAATAATTTAAGTCCTAGTGTGCATGTTTTTAATTGGAAAATATTAGACAAATTAGTATTTCTCAGTGATTGTAGTTTTTTTCTTTTTAGGTTTTTTAGTGCCATATTTGGTTTCCACTGCTGTTATCTTTTTCTTATGTAGCCTTTTTAACTCATTTAATAAATTGTAGTTTGGGAGAATATTTAAGTCTGGAATTAAGATATAAACTTCAGTGGTGGGGTATCTCCTTATTGCATTCTTAGTTCAAGGATTCGAGTTCTTCCCTGTGCATCTTAGAGGTAGATTTTCTTTTAAAATTTTTGGGATTATACCATCACAAACATTACTCAGAGATCATCTAGAATTTCAATTGTAATTAAAAAGAGAAAAAAAAAGGCTCCACCTTGATGGATACTTTGTGCAAGAGTGGCACTATTGGTACCCCTTCATTGATCCTATAAAACCCCCCATTCTTGCAATTACAATAAAGTTAAAGATATAAACCAATGTGTTTTTCTTCATTCAAATAAAAAAAGAAAAAAGAAATGTTTTCTATATCACAAAACTCTCTTTACCCACATTTAAAGCCACACATATGCATTATAGAACTTCTTTTCCTTTTGTTTTTTTTACTTTTTTTTATAGATTTTTTTTTTTACTTTTTGCATCATTATTAATCTCATTCTAATGTCAAGATAAAATGGAATATTTCAAAGATGGATAACTTAACATTCAATAAGATATCTTTTGAAGTTCAATACTCTCCAAAAATGTGCTAGTCGTACCTTAAAAATTGGCTCTTGACATCATAAAAGTTGAGTTTATTAGGATGAGCTTCTACATAAATCACCAACAAATTTGTGGGAGGTGGATTGAGAAGAAAAAAACAACTGTATTTATGAACATCTTTAGAAAGAAAAATTGTTATTTGAAAGAAGGGTGTTTTTGGAATTAAGGTTAGGTTAGTAGAGAACTTTTCAGTATTAATCTAATTGGGTTTATTTAAAGATGAGGTTTCAAAGGGATTTTGAAGGGCGTCAAAGTCGTTGGTTATTAATTCCATACTTCAATCACAATTTTTGGTCATTTTACACAATTTAATTAATTGCCTCCCCAAAAAATTCTTAATTTCTCTTTTATCCTTTAGAGCTTTCGATTTTTTTTAAAGGTTTCTTAATAGAAATTTATTTAAATATTTTATCTTCATAAAAAGCAAAATGACAATCATATCCCCATCGTTTGATAAAACGGCCATATAGACCCTAATTTTTTTTTTGTAATGAACACCATAACTCTTTCTATTATTTTTTGCATTTATATGGATGTCAAATGCTAAATTTATTGTTATGCTCATATCATGGCATTTGTTGCTTCTATACATGGAACGACATATTGGCTGTTTTTCCAAAGTTTTAAATTGAATTAAAAACATTTCAATTAACCTAAAAATGAAAAAAAAATCATCCGTTTTTATATACATATATACTGATCAATCAAAGCATGCAGAATCAGTAGCTAAAATTGAACATTGGCCAAAGCCATGGATTATGGGTTAGAGAATTTTCAAATTCAACAGTCATTAGTCGTCTTGGAAACCATGGATTGCTCGCATTTCCAGAATGATAATTGGTAAAGTTTTCTTTGTTTTGTGCAAAATATGGAGGAAAAGATGAAGAATGTGAAAGTGAAGAAGAATACGGCGGCTGTCAGGGTTTTTGATTAATTGACGGTGCTTAATTATTATATTTAATTTGTTTTATAATTGATGGTTTAATGTTGGATATTAATTTTGGTTCTGATAAGGTTAATTGCTTCCACTGCTCTTGCTATTATTATTATTTTTTTTAACCATGTGCATTCTTTTAATCTCAAAATCAAAGGAGCTTAAAATCATTTTATTTTTTTGATTATGATTGGCAAACTAGGTTAGCTTATTAAGAAAATGAAAAAAAAAACGAAGAGACAACTGGCTCATTTTTTAAAACTCAAAGTCAACGAAGAGCAGAAGTACCGAAATACCCTTTTTATGATCCAAATAAATTGCAAAAATTAAGCAGAAGGAGATTTTGGTGTTCATTATTAAAAAATAAGTAATGATATAGCCACAAACTCTTGTACAAATTTATTTTGTACAAATTAACGTGGCGTTAATTTATTGGTTGAATTAAATATCTCTTGACCCATATGATTTATTTATATTATTTTATATTTTTATTCAACCAATGAATTAATACCACATCAGTTTGCACAAGATAAGTTTATACAATAGTTTATGCATGTATCATCACTCTTAAAAAATTAAGGGTCTTAATGACCATTTGGTCGAATTATGAGGATATAACTATCCTTCTCCCTGATATAACATAAAATAATTAAATTCTCAAAAGCAAACACATGCTATTATGCCATAATATGTAAGCATCATAAAAAATTTGTATGAGCTAAGATAGTTTTATAGGTAATTTAATCCTTTTATGCTGAAAAATAAGATAATTAAGTGAACTCTTTTATTGTGGTAACTTTAGCGTCAAAAATAGTCAAGAAACTTAAGTAACAAAGGAAAAAACTTAGGAAGATTTAATTAATTAATTTTGTAAATATTATTAATTTATTTGAAATATATTCAGTCTACGAACTTATTGTGCAAGCCTTTTTTTACTTTTTTCCTCCAAGTTTCTCGAACCCATTATTCCAGAAACGTTATTTCTCTGTTATTTTCACGGTTTTGCATTCATTAAAATAAATGGGTATATATCATAAACAAGAAATATAAAGTACAATATAATGTAATAGCATATCGTACCCGTCAGTTTGTCATCTTCTGGATCACCTTCATCACCACTTGTTTTGTCATCTTCTGGAGCACCTTCATCATTACTTGTCTCTCCAACTCTTTTAGAGCCACTACTATGCGCAATTTGTTCCAATAGTTTGATCATTTTGTCTTGTTGTCTTATGAGTTGTGCCATCATACTATGAATTTCGGGCTGGGAGGGATCCTCCTCTTCGTGTTGCTTACTTTCTGACATGTTCATCTACAAACAAAGTTCAGGAGAAGAACGTATTAACAACAAAATAATCTATGTACAGACTCCTGTATGTCAAATAAAGTATTGCTCTTTATTATACATCCATTGCTTGCCACGAGTTTATGAACGTGGCAAGCAGATAGAAAAGGAGCAGTGTTTCTGGAGCACCTTAAATTTTTCTTCCAGACAGACGTGTAAAATAAAAGGGGCCAAAAATTAGGGAGAACTTTGGAAGGATAAGAAACAGAAAAACAATTGTTAAGTTTAAACTCTAAAGAGTCTATTACCTCTTTGTATATGTGACGGATGCAATCCGCAGCTCCGAAGGAAAAAAAAACAAAAAAAAAAACCGAAAAGAGATGTGAAAGGAAAATGGAACTCAGGTTGAGAGGTCGTCAGTCGTCTAGTCAACACTCAACACTTATTTAAACTAATGCAGTTCACTAGTCAGGATTCACGCGCAGTCGTTGTCAACAAAAACGTTCCCCAATGCAAATTTGTTTAATATCCACACCACGTGGGGTGGGTACTCGAAGACAATTTTGTTTATTGGCCACATGGGCTGGGTTTTACAGACGCAGGTCGCAAGTGTTTCTGTGCTAGAAGGGATTTTTCTTCTTTTTTTTTTCTTTTTTTTGCCCTTTCAGTCAATGCTCATGTAAAGTCTTTCTTTATTAAATATAAAAATTCCTCTTAAATCTTCGAGTCTTGCAATTACAGAATTCAATTTCTAGTACTGAAACAGCTGTCTTCATTTACTATATAAAATCTTTCATATCAACTTAATAGTCAATAGTATTGTCACTTAACATATTTATTTCTCGATGTCAATTATTTCATTGCATATTGTTTGCGATGATCTCATTCACCAAAGCGGCAATGATGCAATCAGTGACGTCCATCGATGATAAGCATTGATTGATTACCAAACTCTGAAACTAACAGCGACTTCTAAAGATTGTCAAACTTGATATCAACGGTGGTCATCAACTAATAGTTTGAACTACAGGGTGAACGAATTAACTAACTTGCATCATATTAGTAAGTTTAATATCAGAGTTTGGACCTGTTTCCCTTGCAGATGCTGTATGTAACACAACAAATAGGGTGCTTCCACAAAGCAAACCAAACTCAGCTGATGCAAGGCCATCTCTAGCACCCGTGGAAGCACCCCATTTGCTGCTGTTACATACAGAAGCTGCAACTGAGTTGAGTCCTCAGAGTTTTAGTATTTTGCAAAGCAAAGACTTTATTAATTATTTTTTTCTTTTTTTATGAGATAGCGTTACACATTCTAAAATTTTTTTATACAATTTATTAAAAACAATGCGGTAATGTAACCTTTTTTTATTTTTAAAAGATAAAAAGGGTTAACAAAGTCCAAATCTAGTCATTTTGTCAACTCTTATTTTCTCCGGACTCGAACTCAAATGGCCAACTAAATAAAACTGCTTGAAAATTATTTGGTCTAGTCACAGAAACATGGTGAGATAATATAATTGATTCTCTTAAAACTTGTTAAATGTTGTCACCATAATACATTACATGTCACTTCATTTAAGATGAATTTTAACATAAAAATTGGATGTCTATTATTAATCAAAATCTATGGGTTAGGTATTAATACAGCTGTCTACTTAGACAAAATTAATCTATTATTAACTACTCAAATAAACTCGCACAGGGTATAGCTCAAAGTGCTTCCGCATTAATTAAGCTGCTGACGTTTCTGCCTAGCATATTTGCATACTTATTAAATTCCATACAAGGAATCTCCTCATTAAACAACAACCACAAGTGGCTATATAAAAATTGATTCGAATTAGACTAAATAATTATCACCTTTAGACCTTATTAACTTTGGACCTTATTAGCAATTTATTAATCACAGTAATTCATTGTAAAATTTTGGTAGCAACTTAGGGCATGTTTGGAATTTTTTTTAGGAGAGTCAAAAGTGATTTTTAAAAGTTAAAAGTTAATTTAATTGTTTGGTAAATTTTTTTAGAAATCATTTTTACCAAAATCACTATATTTACAACAAATTTTGAAAAGAATAGAATGAATAGCTTTCAAAATTTGATTTTGATAATCAATTTTATAATTAGTACAATGCTATATACATCCTTATATATTTATAAAAATCTAAAATTATCCTTATTAATTAAAAAATAAAATCATTACCACTAAACAAGTTTTTATTATTTATTACCAACTATATAAGATAACGAAATAAAAAATAAAATTAGTATTATAAAATATTTATTTTAGATATCAATTATTACATATAGATAATAAAAAATTATTGTATATACATGTTTACAGAAGTGTAAATAAATTTTTGTTCAACATTATATCAAATTCAGTCATTTACATTGTTATAGTAGTTTAATAATAAGATTTAACAAATACATATGATTGCTTTTGAAACTCACAGCACTTTTAAAAATATATTACACCAAAAGATTAATTAATTTTCTTATAACTAATTATTTTCATAGTACAACTAACAACAATTATTTAAAAGCTACAACATTAACAAATTTGCATGATAATTTAATGTTAACAAGGGATAATTTCATATAACCTTTCGAGTTTGGCATAATTCAACACAGACACTTTAAAAATATGAAAATACCCCAAAATTTTGAAAAGAGTGAAGGGCTAAAAGGTAAATAAAAAATTAAAGAATAATAATACTGCATGAGTATTGATAGAGTCCAACCATTTTGTACAAGTAATTATATATAAACTGATGTGTCATGAGAAGATTAGTTGTATAAAACTATCATGTCCCATATAACTAAAAAAATAATTGTTATTACTTTTCAATCAATCTTTTCATATCACATATATTTGTACATATTAATTTGTACAAAACGATTTGTGGCTCTATCATTATTGATATTACATTGGTCGATGTCCACCTCTTTAGAACATTCGGATTTCGGATATTAAATGAAGAAATGGACTGTCAAATTTATTATTTGACTAAGATACCTATTACAACTTTAAATGACTAAAATATCCACTAATATAATTTTAATTTTAATTTTTTATGTATTTATTTTCTCTCTCTCCCTCTCTGATTTTCTTCCGCTTTCCTTCATTTCTCAGCTGCCAAACAGCCATTGCAACAATTGACTTTTATAGATTTGATTGGTTTAGAGAATTTAGTTTTAAAAATTTGGCAAAACCCATGATAATTAGTTCTCACGGTAATTACAAACTAATCCCGGTTTGCTAGTGGTGCTAGAAAATATTTTGCTTCAAGCTTTTAGTTACTATTATCTATCTTATTGAAGGATTCAATGAAAAAGTTCTACCTCTACAGGTAAATCGCAAAGCCTCTAAATAACATAAATTAGGGTTATTATCATTTTACTACTTCAGAAATTATCAAATATCAAATGACTACAAGAAGTATTGTCTCCTATCATTTTACTACTATATCTTTATAAAAATATCATTTTACTACTTTTCCGTTACAACTGTTAGTTGACCGCTAGTTGACCGTTAATTGACCGCTAGTTGACCAGTTAGTTGACTAACAAAATACCAATTTCACCCTTCATGATTAAAAAAAATATTTAAAGGTTATTTATAAAATAAATTTGTAATATATTTATTAAAATAGATATAAAATACCAACATAATTTTTTTTGCTAGAATTATGATATATGAATTACAAATTTATCTTATTATTTTTTTTAATCATGAAGGGTAAAATTGGTATTGTGTTAGTCAACTAACGGTCAACTAATGGTCAACTAACAATCAGAACGGAAAAAATAAAATGATATTTTTATAAAGATATAGTAGTAAAATGATAGGAGACAATACTTATTGTAGTCATTTGATATTTGGGAATTTCTAAAGTAGTAAAATGATAATAACCCCATAAATTATTATCATCTTTCTGTTTGTCCATGATTTGTTGAGATGTTGGCTTCTTCGGTTGATTGTTTATTTAATCATTATTTTATCATGTTCTCAATGGTTAAATTTAACTAAAAATCTAATTAGTAGGGTAGATTAATGAATTTTTAAAATATTGAGAGTAAAAAAATAATAAATATGAAATTATTTAGGTGTACAATTAAATTTATCTATAGTTTTAGAAGTTAAAATCAGCATAGGGAGATTGACAATTTCTCACTTATTGATATCAATATATATTACTTATTCTCTATTATTTTCATAATATCCAAAAATCTCCTAACACTAAAAATTTAAACAAAGAAAGAGATACATAGATCATTTACTTAAGAATTTATCTTTGGAATACAAGATATATATATTTATTATAAGAAAAATTTTAAAGAATAACAAAAAGCACAAGAAAATCTTTATTATCAATTTTTTATTTACACAGAAACATATATTTCTCATTTTTAGTGCTTAAGTTTTTTATTTTAATTTCTATTTATATGATTTATTCAATTTACAATAGATATGAATCAAAATGTATTTAAGGTAAGTGGTATATAGTGGTAGGGAAAATTGGTAATCTCCCTATAATTATG
>CM059831.1:32411181-32461181 GCA_030444775.1 Atalantia buxifolia | reverse complement strand
AGGAGAAAAATGAAGAGAAACACCAGAGCAAAAGGAAGGTCAGCACCAAGATCAACAGCAAGAACAACAACGATCTCAAGCAGAAAGATAATTTATTCAAAAAATATCTGGATAAGATTAAAGAAGATTCCACCGAAAATCTTGGAAACTTCGGTGATGTAATAAAAAACTACATACGCAGTTTTGAAGGCATCCTGGAAAAACTCTCCAGTGGCATCGTACAGGCCGACCAATGTCTTGATCAAATCAGGGAAGAAGTATGGAATTTCAAGAGTGAGGTTCAGGCAGTAAATGAATGTTCTTCCACCACGTCCGACTGGGTTAAGCATTACAAGATTGGCGATTCTAAGGAGAAGTTCATCAATTTTCGGGAAAAGTTTGAGGATCTCGAGAATGAGTCGAAGTTCTGCTTGTTGTGCTTTACTGTGTTCCCTGAAAATGCAGTAGTAAGGAAGAGACTGGTAGAGAATTGGTTGATTACAGAGGACAAGAACAGAGCAGCGGCGACCAAAGCAGAGGAGAACAGAGAAGAAGAAAACAAAGCAGAGAAAAAAATAGGTGAAATTCTTGACAAATTGGTGTTTGAGGAATTTATTGATCCGGTGTACAAGAAACGCAGGGAGGATGTGAACAACAGATTCAAGATGGATCCACTTGCCCGTCTTGCGGTAATCAAGCATGCCGAAGAAATTAATGATTCCAGGGACAATCAAACCTCGAAGTATCCATGGTGTAAGTGGGCATGTTTGGAAGGTTCAGAGAAGGAATCCACACAGCAGTTGACAATGAGTGGTTCTCCTCGTCGGAATTACGGGAAACTGCTGGCAGTGGTCAATGTCAGCGAGCAGTTTCCGGATTTCCGATCCAAGTGGTTTTCAAATTTGAAGAAAGTCAAAGTTCTCTATCTAGGAAGATGGAGGACTTCAGCAAAACATTTTGTTGAAGTACAAGACAGCAAGTTTTTAAAGGAGTTGAAGAATATGAGTGATTTACGGCTTCTTAGCCTTCAAGGAGTCTATGGGATTCAGGATATTCCTAATTCAATTGCAACCCTCTCCAACTTGAGGATCTTGGATCTCAGATGCTGTTACTATCTAACAGAACTTCCCAAAGGTTTGGACTCACTCAAGAAGCTGACCTACTTGGATATATCTGAGTGCTACTTCATAGAATACATGCCCAAGGAGTTGTCGTCGCTGTCTGAACTCCAAGTTCTCAAGGGATTCCTTGTCACTGATGCCGAAGCTAATCATAAGATCTGTAGTCTTGACGAGCTGGGAAAATCATTAACAAAGCTAAGGAAACTGAGCATCTACGTAAATAATAACGCCATCTCAATAGAAGAATTATCAGAGAGTCTCCAAAACTTCGAAAAACTTCTAAAGCTGAAAATAGCATGGGGAGCGGGATATTCAAAGGGCAGAAATCAAGAGGGAAATAATGAACATAATAAAAAACAGGAAGATAAGGCAGAGACACAAGGGAAAGCTGGCTTAGTCGGCTCAAAAAGTACTGTTACTTTCAGGCCACCGGGGGGGCTGCTAGAGAAACTCGATTTACATTGTTTTCCTCAAGAATCCCTACCCAGTTGGCTTTCTAGTCTGAATAATCTACGGAAACTGTATATCAGAGGAGGACAACTCAGAGGCCTGCAGGGCGACACTCATGAAAAGTACTCTGGGGTTAAGGTTTTACGTTTGAGGCACTTGAATGAGTTGAATATATACTGGAGAGAATTGCAGGCACTGTTTCCAGATTTGGAGTATTTGGAGAAGTTCAATTGTCCCATGATCTCTTTCTTTCCATGTGATGCTAATGGAGTGTGGATCAAAGAATCTTCACCTGAAGGATCAAAATAATTTCGAGCATCATTTAATCATTTCTTTATTGTCATGCTTCTCTTTTGTATTTCAGCTGTTAAAACTTTGTGATTTTCTTGAGCTAATGTTTTCAATTTGATGAGTATTTCTCGGGTTGTACTTCAATGGATTTCGCCTTTTTTTCCCCTTAGTAACAGCATTTCTTGTCATTTTGAATCTTTGATAATAATAACACTTTTATATTCATTGCTTTGAATCACCGGATTATGTTGTCAATAAGTGAACTTGAATTTCAAGGTAAATCGAAATTGAAAATTTCCAACGTAAAGCTTTTGTGTCTCACTTTGACCACTTAATGAGCAATCAAAAGAGTGACTGAAAATTCGGTCATAAACGAGGCTCTTCTAAATGAAGATTCATTCGTCGTTACAATATTTAATGAATCTCACCCTCATGAACGAGGCTCTTCTAATGAACATTGGCTGGAGCATGGCGGTGTCGCCTCAAAGCCTCGGGGTCCAAGTGCTGTCGACTAAGTATGGTTTGAACACGACAAATTTACCGCCTAATTTGAACATTAGGACCAGCTCTTACTTGTGGAAAGCCATTGGCAATATCTGGAAGCATGTTCTGGATGGTATTCGCTGGAAAGCCATTGGCAATATCTGGAAGCATGTTGTGGAAAGCCAGTTGGCTTTTAGAAGGATTTTTGGGCTGATGACAATATTTTCTTGGGGAATCACTCTATTCAACCTGTTTTTTATTGAGATATAGTCTAAGTACGTGGCTGAGCTTGTTACACAAGATGGTACATGGGAATGGCATTCTTTTGAGCATTTCTTCCTAATAATCTGCTCCTACTGATTGCTGCCATAAAGCCTCCTAGTGAGATTAATGGGAATGATCAAATCTTTTGGGCCCACTTGAATTTGGGTAAATTTACAGCAAAATTTGCCTATTGTTTTGTAAGCAACCGAATCTTTAACAGTGGGGATGCTGTATGGAATTGTGTTTGGAAATGGAAAGGCCCTCATCATGTAAGTGTGTTCTTGGGGACGATTATGCACGGACTCGGGATCAAGAAGGAATTCTGCAGAAGGCACATTCAAAGCAATGATATCGTTGTGGGTGTGCTACAGAGGACATGCTCTTCGAATTTGTGTCTTCGCTAAATGAATCTGGAATTTTTTTTCCTAATGGGTTCAGAGATGATTTTTTGGCATCGAATTTACGGCATTGAATGATATGCAATTTAAGAAATTAACGGTAGAATAATTATGGAACCGATTGGACCTGACCTTTTGGTGCTGCAGCTTGAAAATTTGGCAATGGAAGAACCGTTGCCTTTTCGCTAACGCTGTGACTAGTAGCACATAGATCATAGAGAAGATCAAAGTTTAGGTGGAGGAAATAAAGAGGCTTAACATGCTTTCTCTGAATGTGAGCTCCAATAAGGTGGAGAGATGGATTGGTTGGAAAGCTCGGTCAAGGCCCTATTTCAAACTAGACACTGATGGATCCCACATTAACACTGGATTAGCAGGTGCTGGGGGACTGCTAAGGGACTACACAGGAAGGTGGGTTGGTGGCTTTGGTATGAACGTTGGCTCGTGCTTCACCACAAGTGCTGAGCTCTGGGGCTTTTTCTGTTGGGTGCAAGCGGAAGTGCAGAAAATTTTTATTTAAGAACAGAGTATTTTGCTGGAAATTACTGAAACTTTATTGCTTAATTCATTTTTTTTTTCTTTCTTGTTCTTCCTTTTCATACAACCAGAGTTCTATATTTATATGTTATAGATAACTCTGAGATTGCATTAATCATGCTTTACATTTCCAAAGCTAAACATAAATTCTACCATTTACTTGACATTGAAAACAAATCAAATAATCCTTCAAACTTCTTGCTCAATTTACTAGATTACTAATTACATCTCAACACCCCCTCTTAATTAGTAATCTTCAATTGCTTCTTGAACTTTTCAAACTTCTCAATGATGATTGCTTTGGTAAGAAAATCTGCTGGCTGCTCATTAGTGCTGATAAACTCCATGTTAACTTCTCTTTTGCTTACTAAGTCACGGATGTAGTGATAACGCAACTCAATGTGCTTAGATTTAGCATGAAAGACAGGGTTCTTTGTTAGAGCAATGGCTGACATGTTGTCACAATAAATTGTTGTTGCAGCTTCTTGATCGAACTGCAAATCCTTGAGAATTCTTCTAAGCCAAACAGCTTCACAAGCTGATTCAGTTGCTGCAATGTATTCTGCCTCGGCTGAGGACAAAGCCACTGACTTCTGCTTCCTTGAGCTCCATGAAATCACATTTGTACCAAGACAAAATAAATAACCTGATGTGCTTTTTCTGTCATCAAGGGAACCAGCCCAGTCACTGTCAGTAAAACCAACAAGCTTGCAATTGTCTTCTTTTTCATACATGATCCCCTCTTTTTTTGTTCCTTGAAGATACCTTAAGATTCTCTTTGCTGCAATATAATGGGACTTCTTTGGATCATTCATAAATCTGGAAAGAACACTGAGTGCAAAATGTCAGGTCTTGAGTTGGTTAGATAAATCAACGAACCAACCAAGCTTCTATAGATTCTTGCGTCAGCCTTTTCTTCTTTTTCATCATGCTTCAATTTTTCATTCAAACCCATAGGAGTAGGTGCTGGTTTGCATTTGAACATGTGGAATTTCTTCAACAAATCTTCTACGTATTTTTCTTGACAAAAGAAGATTTTTCCTCTGGCTTGCTTCACTTGAATGCCAAGAAAATACTTCATTAAGCCCAAGTCAGTCATCTCAAATTCATCTAGCATGCTTTTTTTAAACTCTTCCACCATTTTCAGACTAGTGCCACAATAAATTAAATCATCAACATAAAGGCAAACAATAAGGAAATCAGTACCTTCCTTTTTGACATAAAGAGAAGGTTCACTTAAGCTTCTGTCAAATCCATTTTTAATGAAATATCTATCAATTCTGCTATTCCACGCTCGAGGGGCTTGCTTCAATCCATACAAGGTTTTTCGGAGTCGATAGACTTTGTTTTCTTCACCTTTCACTTCATATCCTTTAGGCTGCTCAACATAAACCTCTTCTTCAATTTCACCATTTAGAAATGCCGATTTTACATCTAGCTGAAACACATTTAATTCCATTTGGGCTGCCAAGGCAAGAACAGTTCGAATAGTCTCCATTCGAGCTACGGGGGCAAACGTTTCTGTAAAATCAACTCCAGGCAGCTGAGAGTATCCCTTTGCAACAAGCCGCGCCTTATATTTTTGAACTGAATCATCTTCATTGTACTTGATTTTGAAGATCCATTTCAGCCCAATTGTTTCTTTTCCATTTGGCAAATTAACCATCTCCCAAGTTTTATTTTTCACAATGGTGGCCATTTCCTCGTTCATTGCTTTGATCCAATCTTCATTTCTTGAGGCCTCCTCAAAGTCTTGAGGCTCACAAGAAGATAAAGCAAGTTCACATGACTCATAAATTTCTCTCATTGACTTTATCTTCCTTGGAGGACTTTCATCATCCAAAGAACTTTCTGCTGCTGAATTTGGAGAATTTAGTTCCAAATTATTTTTCTGCGAAGAATTTGGCGGAGATACAGGAGCTTCAAAAAAGCTAGATGCTTGAGATTGATCTTTTTCCCACTTCCAAGCTGATGCCTCATCAAACACAACATCTTTTGAGATAACAAGCTTATTTGTTGTAGGATTCAACAACCGATACCCTTTAGACTCATTACTATAGCCAATAAACAAATATTTTTCACTTTTTTCATCAAACTTTTCCCTGCTTTGAGCTGGAATAAGAGCATAAGCAATACTACCAAAAATCTTCAAGTGATCAACAGTTGGCTTTCGGTTATGCCAAGCTTCAAATGGAGTTTTGTCTCTGACAGCTTTTGTAGGAGACCTGTTAAGAATGTACACAGCTGTATGACATGCTTCTGCCCGTAAGTTATTAGGAATGTCTTTGCCTTTCAACATGCTTCTTGCCATCTCTACAATGGTACGGTTCTTCCGTTCTGCTACTCCGTTTTGTTGCGAACTTCGGCTGACAGTAAGTTGTCTTTGAATTCCATTATCCCTGCAATAATGCATGAATGGAGTGTAGATAAATTCACCACCACCATCAGTTCTCAAGGTCTTCATTTTGCATCTACTTTGCCTTTCTGCAAGAGCTTTAAACTGAAGAAAAGTTGAGAAAGCTTCTGATTTTTCATTCAAAAAATAAATCCACATCATCCTTGTATAATCATCAACAAAAAGAATGAAATATCTCCTGTTATTGAGAGAGAGAGTCCTTGTTGGACCACAAATATCAGCATGCACCAACTCTAACGGAGCTTTGGCTCTCCATGAACTTTTAGGAAATGGAAGTCTATGCATTTTTCCATATATACAGCCCTCGCAAACTTTTTCATTTCTTCCAACATCAGGTAAGCCAATCACCATGTTCTTTTGCTTGAGCAAATTCAGCCCTTTATAGTTTAAATGGCCATATCTGAGATGCCATAAATTTGACAAATCTGAATTTTCAGTTTTGAGAGCAACATTCTCATCAAGTGGCATAACAAGAGGAAAAACCTTGTTCTTTGACATTTCAACAATGGCCACTGTGTGATTATTAGTTTTATCAATAATTTTGCATTTTTTATCATCAAAAAAATTGAAAAACCCTTTTGAATTAGCTGCCCCACACTCAAGAGGTTCTGAGTTAAATTTGGAACATAAAGAACATCAGAAATGAACTTTTTGTTACCTCCCTTTGTATGGACAGCAATAGTGCCTTTTCCCACAGCTTTCTGCATCTTTCCATCTCCAAGCTTCACTTGCGAATTAAAACTTTGGTCAAGACTGATGAAAATGTCACGTTCTCCAATCATGTGGTTGCTGCAGCCGCTATCCAAGTACCACAAATTATATGATTCACGTGCAACACCTTTACTTGAATAAAACAAGTAATCTCCATCACCTTCTTTTGTAAAATTTGCCTCATTTTTGCCTTTCTTATTTTGATACCAGCAATCCCTTTGAGAATGGTTAGGAATGCGACACCTTGTGCATTTATAATGACAATCTTTTGATTCATGATTAGACCGATTACAAATGATGCACTGAGAATCTGAATTTTGCTGTGAATTCCCTCTGTCATTTTTCCACTTGTTGCGGTTGTTGTTCTGTTCTCTTTGCCCTTTGCCACGCTGTCCATTTCTTTGAGACAAGCCTCCGTTCTTCTGGTCTTTCTTGTTGCTTTTATTCTGATCTGAATTATTAATCTTTGACTGAAAAGCTTGCTCTGTAGGCTGACTTGAAGATCGATTGATTCTTTGCTCATGAGACCGTAATGATCCTGATAAATCTGAAAAAGTCATCTTGGACAAATCCCTTGATTCTTCAATGGCTGCTGCTGCATGATCAAACTTTGGAGAAAGACATCTCAACACCTTTTCATTCACCTTCTTGTCTTCAATGGTGTCCCCGCAACCTTTAATCTGGTTCACAATCTCAGTAACTTTGCTGCAAAAATCTTGAACTCCTTCACTGTCTTTCATTGATAAATTATCGAACTCTTTCCACAAAGTCTGTAACTTGATGGTGACTGCCTTTTCGGAACCTTGAAATTCTTGTTTTAGGATTTCCCAAGCATTTTTGGCCCTTTTGACACCAAATATCCTGGGAAAAATTGACTTACTAACACCTTGCTGGATATATCGAAGTGCCGTGGCATTTCTCTGTATGTTTTCTTTGTACTGTTGTTGATGTGCTTGAGTCCAATCTGAAGAACTTGCAGATTCTGGTGGTTCAGCATATCCATCTTCAACAACATCCCATAAATTTTGAGAGAGGAAAAAGGTTTCCATTTGATTACTCCAATATTCATAATGTACCCCTTCAAATATTGGAACTTGACTGGGAGCATATGAAAATAATGTGGGTAGGGTATTTGATGTCATTTTGAGGGTGTTTTGGAACAGCTCTGATACCAAATTTGTTGGGTGCAAGCGGAAGTGCAGAAAATTTTTATTTAAGAACAGAGTATTTTGCTGGAAATTACTGAAACTTTATTGCTTGAAGCGTGAAAATTTTTATTTAAGAACAGAGTATTTTGCTGGAAATTACTGAAACTTTATTGCTTAATTCATTTTTTTTTTCTTTCTTGTTCTTCCTTTTCATACAACCAGAGTTCTATATTTATATGTTATAGATAACTCTAGAGATTGCATTAATCATGCTTTACATTTCCAAAGCTAAACATAAATTCTACCATTTACTTGACATTGAAAACAAATCAAATAATCCTTCAAACTTCTTGCTCAATTTACTAGATTACTAATTACATCTCAACATTTTCAATGGTCTTCTTCTTGCCTGGAATTATGGTGTTCAGTTTTTTGAGGTGGAAGTGCATAGCCGCTGTGTAACACAGTTCATTACTTCTCAAAGTGTTTCCTCCTAATGCCCTTTCTCCGCTGATAAATGCCACGAAGGAGCATATTAATATTGATTGGCAGATTTCGCTCAACCATATTTATCGCGAGGCTTACTTTGCGCCTGACTTCATGGCCAAGATCTTGATTTGGATTAGATATGACATGTACGGGTCTACAAATCCCCATTCTGTTTTGCCTTATCTTTGCTTTTGCTTGCTGAGTGCTTTATGTATAAAAAAAGAAAATTCGATTATAAGTTTTAGTGCTAGTTTGGGATTGCAATAGTTGATAAAGAAGTTTTTATTGTGTGGATAAAGTAAGTTGATGATTAAAAAAATATTTAATATTTAGTAATTTTCACTATAAAAGTATTATTTTATTATATAATGATCACAATAGATATAAGCTTAAATTGTTTTTTATTTATATTAGAATTTATGAAAAAATAATATATAATTATTTTTGTTAAAATATTAAGTTTAGATTAAAAATTTTGAAATGGTGCGATGTTTTATTTAATAAGCAACTTATAAAAAATAAACCCTACCCACTTTAAAAAATTACTGTCAAAATTAAAATTATCAAATAATTAGTTTTGTAAAAATTTGACCGATTACTATTTTTGTCGAAATTTATCAAATAAACAATATTGAGAATTTCAACATCAATTTCAAACGGAACCTTTTATTCTCGATTAGTGTTTAAAATGTAAAACTAAGTGGTCACCACGGTCTAGAGACTTAGTGGAAAAAAGGAAAAAAATCTAATTGATTAATTATTTAAAATTTTTTTAAATAATCCCACTTTGTAAAGGATACATTATTCTTTAGTCACTAAAGTTTGAAGTAATTATTCAATTAGGTAGTTCTTATATTCTTAAAAGTTACTTAAAAAACCTTCTTCATCAATTACTTCTATAGCTATTGAATTTGATTTTTCATTGATAAAATAGTATTTATGTCTACCATAAATTTAAATTTAAAAGATTCTAATATGCTATTAATGAAAAATCTAAAATAATTACTTAGATTTAATACGAAGAGTACAACAACAATATTTTGGATAACTTTTAAAAATAAATAGACCAATTAGGTGATTGACTCAAAATTACCCTCTGAAAAATTACAAAATAATTGTGTTTACAGTGGTGACTTTTAATGGTTTTCTATTTTCATATTGTTATTATCATTATTGTTATTTTTGAGACATAAAAATTTGATTTCACTCTAAGGATTACTTGAGTTCATCAAAACAAATAAATAAATATATGGTTGATAACAATTTAAGAGTAATGATAAATTTGCAAATTTCATCATTTATTTATTAGTGTCATAAAATTATCTCATTAATGATAGTATAAGTTTCGTAAAAAAAAAAAAATGATAGTACACTAAACTCATACATAAAGAAATCCTTAATTAGAAGTTTTGGTTTCCAAATTTCTCAATTTGTTTATTTAAATTTTAATAAAAATTAAACTCCAAATTTTCAATGTGTTATGAGCAACGGAACAATGGTAAGGGGAAAGCAGTTTGCATTCCTTTCCTCCCCTCCTTTCATCACCCCCAATGAAACATAGCCTTAAACAGACCTCATAGACAACCATTGTCGATAAGATATCTTTAACAACACAGTAATTTCCAATTTTCCACAACTTCCACTCCCGGTGACTGAGCTTGGGAAAAAAAATAAAACAAAATTGTTTCTTCAACAAACTACAAGAAGAAATAATTACTTTTCCACAGAATTGACTTTGAGAAAACGTCCATATTTCTTCTTTTAGTATGGAGGCTAGCACAAATTCTCCTATAAGATTCAAATACAGAAAGCAATAATATTTTGTCATATTTGAAGGATCCCCAAGAAAATATCCTTAATGGAAAACTCAGTTATCATCAGGAAAAGTGTCGCGTTTCGAAATAAAAGTTAGGTTGGCAAACAAAGTTGAAAATGCGTTTGGGATTGAAGCGCTGTAGTTTTTAAGTTATAGTTGCTGTAGAAAATAATTTTAATTATAAAATAAAAATTAATAATATATAATAAATATAAATTTTAATTAATAATTTTGACAAAATTATTAAAGATATAATAGATTTTTTATGTGAAAAATTATATTAATATAGTTTTTAAGATATTAAATTTAGTGTTTAAAAACACTTTAAACACTTTAGAAGCATAAATGCCCAACCTTAATCCCAAACACATTGTTACACGGCCTGGCTTTTAAAGAATTTGGCCATTTACTTAAGGACTTGGATAAGTGTTTAAGAAAAAAGAAAATTGAGTCGGTCTTTTAATTTTTTTTTAAATTATACATTAGAATAATAAATTAAAATTTAAAAAGTAATAGAAAAAGGAAAAAGAAAATTTAAATCCCTCATTTATAAATTGATGATGATTTAAAAAATAAAAATTATACTATTAAATTCTCTCTTAAGCCTTATTTAAATAAGAGGGTGATCGAATTAGAGAATTTAATATTAAAGTATTAAATTTTGTAAGTTTTTTATTGTTCATTCTCTTTATTTATTATTTTATTTTAAAATAGTTATTTTTTATTCATGATTGATTATAAGAAACTTGTTAATTATTAACTTATTATAAGTTTACAGTAATTTTAAGAAAATTAAAAATAGGAAATAAGTCACCTACACCCTAGGTTTGCCTAAATGATCATACAGACTCTCTTAGTTTCATAAATGAATATTATATCCTTTTTTTAGAACAACTAAATAAATATAAATATAATAATAAAATAAAAATAATAATAAATATGATATGTTACAAACAAGGTATTAAAATAAGTATAATTAATAAAATAACATATATAATGAAATTCATTTTAATAATAAGTTATTATTAGTCTATCTCAACGAATTTTATTAATACTAATCTATTAATCTAAAAATTGACTTTATGATTTATACTAACACAGTCAAAACTAAAAAAGATATTGTAAATAAAACAATATAAATTTTGTAAATTAATGTGAATGTAATTATTTTAATATTATTAATATGTCAAATATATTTTATTATTATGTTAAAATAACTTTTATAATATTCAAAATAATTTATAAATTTCATCTTATTTTATATATTTTCTTATTTTTATTTTTATTTATTATAAAATTTATTTAAAGACAATTATTGAGTTATTTTAATCATAAAAATAATAGTTAAAAGAAATTTGTGTGACCATTTATAAAATTAAGAGAGTTTATATGACTATTTAAATAAATTTTAAGGTATTGATAGCTTTTTCTCTGAAAAAAAATACTTGAAAAACCAAATCAAACCTAACTCTTAGAGCATCTCCAAAAGACTCTTCAAATAAAATTCTACTACTTATTTGAAGAGTCATATCAATATTAAACACTCCAAAAGACACGTTAATTTAAATTTTATAAATAAGATTTGTTTCTCACTCTTTAATATTACCGAGTGAATTTCTTCCTCTTTTATTAATATTTTATTATTATTTATTGAAAAGATAAGACTGTAATAATTATTATTTATGTTTACTTTAAAAAATAAACAACAATTCAATTTGATAGTGAAAAAAATTTAAATAAAATAATATTAATTTATTTTTATTTAATGAATTTTGTAGAAGAAATTATATTTTTTTATACACTTATATATTACATCAATAAATAAAATAAAATTTAAATAATAAAATTTAAAAAGACTTTTGAAAATACTAATGTACTTCCTCAATATAAACGTTAAAAAAGTCCGGGCCCGATGACTTGCTAATCCCTAAGCAAAAGTTAACTTCTATAGCAACTCACGTGAAAATTAGATGTATCTGTACGGCAAGCGTGCATTTACAACTAAAACCCCACTTGCATAACATCACTGATTTTAGATCCAATTCTCAATTTGCAAGAGAAGGGAAATATTTAATATCCCTTTTATAAATAAATAAATAAATAAATAAATAAATAAATAAATAAATAAATAAATATATGTATATAAAAACAAAGATAGTGGTATTAGGGGTGGCAATATGGGTCAGGATTCGTTTATTCAATTCAATTCGATACGATTTAAATGGGTTTGGGTTTGAAAAAATTAATTCGTTTAATAAACAGGTGAATTTGATTCGATTCGCTAATTAAATGAATCGAATGAGGGTTTGAAGATTTTAATTCGTTTATTCGTTTAGAATTCGTTTAATAAATGGGTCATAAACGAATCGAATACAGGCGATTCACTTAAAATTCGTTTATTATTCGTTTAATAAATTTGTATTAAAAAATATATTAATTTTTAATTATATTATTAATTTAATAAATTTATATTAAAAATATATAAGTTAAAATTGAAAAAAAAAAAAAAAGATCCAATAGCCTGTAGCCCTAATTCTCTAAAGTCTAAACCATTCAAGCCAAACACGCCTCCCCTGTTCTCCCCCCCCTCAAAGCGACTGAAATCGAAGGCCACCCAAATCCCTAACCGTTGAACGCCGTCCGCCTCGCAATCGCAGCTTATCGAACGCCGGATGCCTCGCCCGAGTTGAGTATGTGTTGCCGCTCGCCGAACGCCGATCGCCTCGCTTCGCCTTGCTCTCGGCACTTCGCCACATCGAACGCCGACAACCTCGCCGACCGCCTTGTCTATTCATTCTATCTTTGGCCACTGTTAATACAAAGGGTGAGCACGCTTTCCAGCAAATCAATTTCAGATTCTAGATGTGATTGAAAATTCAAAGTAGTTAAAAAGCTTCTCAGAAGTCAAAAGCTGTATATGTTTTACACAATTTTTTAAGGAGAATAATGGTCCCCCAAGGGTAATCCTAAAATGATCATCGACTTTTTGGTGTCGTTTTGTGCTTTATGAATTGCGTTTACGTAACCATAAATGTAGGTTGTGATCTTCCTTAACTTTATGAATTACTTTAATTCGAATTTACTTCAATTATTTTAATTAGGTTTTTGGTTTAATTACTTAAATTAAATGTATTAATTTTATTTGTGAATTTTAATAATGGTGTAATTGAATTTATGTTATTTTTTTAATTTTTATGTTTGATTTATGTTGTGGTATTTTAATTTGTAGATTTATGATGTTGTATCTTGTACATGTTGATTAATTGTTAGGTTATAGTTGATTTTTATTTAATATTGTTATTTAAATAAATTTCTTTGATTAATCAGGGCCCTTAAAATAATTTTGAATTATTTTGTTTTTAGGAGAATGGACACAAGCCGAAGTAATTCAGCCTACACAATTAACGATTCTAGTGTTGGAGATGATGATGTAAATGACATAATCGAACAGGAAGAAGAGATTGAAAAAGGTTTAAGGCCAGTGAAACAAAAGGCACCACGGCAAAGGAAACTAACTTCGCAAGTTTGGTCATTGTTCCGTAAGGTTCCGGGGGATAAGTATCCGGACAACAAGCCGAGAGCGGTGTGTAAAAAATGCAACATTGAGTACGTGGCTGTACGCAATTCTGGTACAGGTAATCTAAAAAGACATTATGAAACTTGTGAAAAATTTAAAAAGCGTGATCCTGTACAAATGATATTAGATCGTAGTGATGGATCCCTAACTCGTGTTCCCAAGTTTGAAGGACATGTGTTTCGTGAATTATTGTCTTGTGCCATTGTTATGCATGATTTGCCATTTCAATTTGTTGAATATGAGGGAATTAGAAGAATTTGGAATTATTTGTGTGATGAAGTGCCCAACATCTGCAGGAACACTCACAAAGCCGATGTGTTAAAAATGCATAATAGGGAAAAGACAAAAATTAGAAGCATGTTAGAAGAAGCTCCTAGTAGAATATGTCTTACTACTGATTTATGGACTTCTATAACTACAGATGGTTATTTGTGTCTCACTGCACATTTCATTGATAAGGGATGGAATTCACGTAAAAGTGCTGAATTTTTGTGAAATGCCAACTCCACACACTGGGGTTGCTTTGGCTGAAAAAATATTGTCATTGTTGTGTGAATGGGGTATTGAGAAAAGGATTTTTTCATTGACTGTGGATAATGCTTCAAGTAATGATGTTTGTGTTGCAATGTTAAGAAGTCAATTGAGATTGAGGAATGCTTTGGTGTGTGATGGAGATTTCTTTCATATTCGATGTTGTGCTCATATTATTAATTTAATTGTTCAACAAGGATTGAAAGAAATTGAGAAAGAAATAGAAAAAGCCCGTGAGAGTGTGAAATATGTCAAAGGGTCACAAGTGAGAAAAAGAAAATTTTTAGAGTGTGTTAAGCAAGTATCTCTAGATGACAAGAAAGGATTAAGACAAGATGTTCCTACAAGATGGAATTCAACTTTTCTTATGCTTGATAGTGTTTTGTATTACAAAAATGCTTTCCGTCATTTACAATTGAGTGATTCCAATTACAAGAATTGTCCTTCTGAAGAAGAATGGGGGAAAATAGAAAAGATTGGCAAATTCTTGTCTATGTTTTATGAGATCACATGCATTTTTTCTGTTCAAAATACCCCACTTCAAATTTGTATTTTCCGAAGGTGTTTGCGGCTAAGGTTGCTTTGGATCAATTATTTTGTAGTGAGGATGTGTACATGAAAACTATGGCACAAAAAATGATCGAAAAATTTGAGAAGTATTGGTCTGATTTTTGTACTATTTTGGCCATAGCGGTCATCTTGGATCCTAGATATAAGATGGCATTTATTGAGTTTGCTTATAGCAAGGCTTATGGTCAAAATTCAGAGGAGTTGAAACATGTTCGAGATAAGTTGTTTTCAATTTTTGGTGAGTATAATTTGATCACACCATCTTCCTCCACTACATCTGTACTCACTCAAATGAGTGATGTTGGTTCAAGTGCGAGACATAATGACAATAGTCAAAGCACACTTAACCAAAAGACCATAGATATGTTCAAGGTATATTTACAATTTTCTTATTTGTTTATTGTAAGACTTATTATTTCCATGCTTGTTTTGAATTTTGACTATTCTTATTTCTTAATTATTTTGTAGGAGTTTGATGATTTTGATAACATGGATTGTAGTGCTTATGTTAGAAAATCTGAATTGGAGCTTTATTTAGATGAGCCAAGAATTGATAGAAAGATTGATTTGGACATTCTAAGTTTTGGAAAGGAAATGGATTTCGTTATCCTAACCTTTCTTCCATGGCTCGTGATATCTTGAGCATTCCTATATCCACTGTTGCATCCGAATCGCTTTCGGTGTTGGCGGTCGAGTTCTTGATCAATTTCGAAGTGTATTGAAGCCAGAGACAGTCCAAGCAATTATTACTACTAGAGATTGGAAGTTTGGAGAGATTGGTAAAACTTGCTTATAAAATTTATTTACTTTTCTTTTATAATATTATGTGCAATTGTTTCAAATTAAGATTTATTTTTATAAAATTATTGTAGAAAATTTGGATGTCACTGTGGACCAACTTACTCAAAACATTATAAACATGAGCACTAATTGTGCTCCATCTGCACAGAGTGCCAATGATCCAAATGACAGTGTGTGAGTGTGGTAGGTAAAGTTTTTATCTTGTTTAATTATTATTTCCTTGAAAATGCTACAAATTTGCTATATATTTTGATTTTTGAAATTTTACAATGACTATTATCAATATTGCAGCATGTTAATAACATTTTATTTACTTTTTGGTGTAGGATTTTTGTTTTCAAGGTGACAAAGACAAATGAAGAGAATTAAAGAAATTACATTTCTTTATAATTTGAATTTGAATTATTGTTATTTTTAATATTAAGGATTTGATATTTGGTATTTGGATGACTGTATAATATGATTTCAATTATTTGTATTTTGTTGTGGGATATTAAATTTGTGTTTTTTTTGCTTAATTTTGTTTATTAATTATATTTTTCTAAACGAATTCTAAACGAATTGTAAACGAATCCGGATTCGATTCGATTCGTTATGAATTCGTAAAGGATAAACGAATAATAAACGAATCCGGATTCGATTCGATTCGCTTATCAATTCTATTAAACGAATTAAACGAATCGAACCGAATATTCGTTTAATAAACGAATCGAATCCGAATCCTGAAATTTCAATTCGTTTAATAAACGAATCGAATCCGAATCCATAAAATTTTGACCCAATTCGTTTACGATTCGATTCGAATTCGATTCGTTTATTCGTTTTTGCCACCCCTAAGTGGTATAACCCTTACAAAGTGCTTTTATTCTATCTCTGCTTTTCTCTCCTTCTGTGCTGCTGTTGATTTTCGTCGATCGGTCTCTCGCAAGTCTTCATCTCTCTTCCTTCATGTAATCTTTTAAGCTTTTCTTCCTTAAAGTTGATATAGATATATGTCAAATTGTTTTTCTTCTTGTAATTGGTGTGTTTTTAATTACTTTATGTTAATTTTTATGACGATCTCTCTCTTTCTGTGCAGTTTACAGCTCTCATTTGCTCCATCTTTCCTGGAAAAGCAAACTGTTGTCTGGATTAACTGTAATAAATAGGTATCTTTTCTCTTTGCCCACCAAGTTACTTCCACTCTTCCTTTGGTTCAAGCTTACCTTTTTATTTTGTTGTTCTTTTTTTTTTTCAAATAAAAGGAAAGAATTTTATTTTATTGGTAATACAATCATCAATCTTTCAAGGATCAACTTTTATGTGAAGAATATCCTTTTTCTTTTTATTTTTTTAACTTTGTGACGAAGATCAATTTTTACTATGCTTCTTTGATTTTTTTTTTCCGGCTATTATTATTATTTTTATCTGATTTAGTAAAGATATATATATTACATATTTGTTAACTGGAAGATCCAAAATCTTTAACGATGTTAGAAATGGAAAACGCAACGCATACGTTTCTTCAAAGTTTGATACTTGATTTGATATATGTCAAATGTCGGGTAATTGGATGATGATTTTTCCATTACTAGTAAATTTGAACATGTTTAATTAACCTGCAAAAATCTTAATAATGATAAAATGTAGTAGTGTTACATGTCTCAAAATTTTTTATGCCAAATAATGTAACATTCGTTTCATGAATATTATAAATTACAACTTAATCTGAAATAGCTTTAACGAACAGATCTAATTTGAAAATCAATAATATTTACCTTTACCATAGCTTTATGTAAAAAAAAGTATAAATAATTTTAATAATTATGAATATTCCCTTCATCAATATAGAATTTAATTAAAAAACTTTAATAAATTTGGAAGAAAGAAAAATATTAAGAACAATTTAATGTTTAATAAATATATTTTCATTTATTTTCTTATTGTAAAAATTTTGTTATATTTATTCATTAATGATTTATGTTGCTTTCTAAATTGGATGTGACATGTAAATACATTGAATCCCAGAAAAATTCTACGGTCAAAACAAAGGGTAGTTTTAAAATTGAAGTGCATTTTCTCTACCTCTCTCTATGCAGTATCGCAACATAAATTAGGTTAGTCTCATTCACTAGCTAGTCATATTAAGCGCATATATCATTTTTTTAAAAAAATAAATAATGTTGGAGCAACAAAATATTCATACGAAAAGTGCAAACTTAGATATTTATATCAAGAGGTAGAACAAGATTTTTCTTATTACAAAACAATGTAAAACAATTTGGGACCTGGAACCGTGCTAAGTCCCTTTTTGTACCCCTTCACATATGAAATCAACTTGTAATGGTTTTACAAATTTACATATTTTTTTCAGCAAAACTTAAAATTCGTAAGGTTTAGGAAATTCACATATTATTAAATGGATTTTGAACTATTTTTAGCTGGTGAAGCTATTGAAATATTGTGAGCTTTTAACAATTATATGTAGATTGCTTTTCAGAAACTCACGATAGTAGGAAAACAAAATTATTCTTGGAGGTTATTTTTAATAATGTTTTAAAATAAAAACTTCAAATAGAAAACGTTTTTGATAATGTTTTTGAAATAAAAATTTGAGAAACACAAACTATGCAAAAGTTTTAAATACTAACGCATTGTATTATTTGGAAAACATTTTTTGTTTTACTAACATGAAAAGTAAAATTGAGAAAGCATTCAAGAATTTCTTTCTCTTCGGTAAATTAATGTGAGCAATCCTACGTATTTAAATCTGTCCCAAAAGATTGTTCCTAAATAAGGTATCATTCATTATGTCCATTAAAAAATAATACAATAAATTATTTTAGAAATGGTGAAAATTGATCCACCACTTAATGAGCATGTCTTCTCATTTAGGACGGACTTATTGGCTGAAATATTTTTTGGAAATCAATCATTAATTGAAATAAAATTAATGAATTTATTGACAACCACTCCCCTGCTGGATGGTTGTCACACTTGCCTTATGGTTGAAGTATTTTAGAAAGTGTAACAAAATTTTTAATCACAAATATGAGGATGTAAATGCCGTATTGACATGTACAAAAGTGAGACGATTATGAGCTGTTGGGAGAAAACTATGAATTGGCATATTTGATTTGTTGGTCATTCAAATGCAGCTTTAAAAAGTCCATTTTGATGAGTCCTCACTTGGCTGGGCTACTTCATCCATATGTATGTATCTGTGTGCGCGCGCGTGTGTGTATGCATCATTTGACTTATTTTGACTTCTTAATTAGTTTGTTGGAAATTTAAATTTGATTCTGTCTTCAAGTTCATAGTTGTTATAACCTAGCTAGATATTTACTAGATTATCTAGAAATTTGCATTATGTTTGAGCACTTTTTTGAAATTCTGAAGCTTGTGATCTGTTGTAATCTTGTATACGTTAATAACTTGTAAAATTGCAGTAGCAATGGACTTGGAGACAGTAGCAAGTAGTCAGAAGGAAAAAATATCAGAACTGCTGAAAGAGGATGGTCGTTCAACAATTATTCTTGTTGGAGATCCCGGACTGTGGAAAACATGGCTGGAAAGAGAAATAAGTAAATATGCAGTCTCTCCCAACAGCGCGTGCTATACCACTCTCTGGATAAATAAGGCTGAAAAGTATAGCACCAACCTGCTTAACGAGGCAATTGCTCGGCAAATATTTTGTGAAAGTTCCAATACTGAGGAGTGGGAAGAGGAAGAGGAGGAAGAAGATGAAGACGAAAAGAAAGCAGAAGCGGAGATGGCCAAGCACCAGGAAGAGAACAAGGAGGACCAAAAGAACTATCATCTGGTTCTGGATGGGGAGGGAATTAACGAGATGGATGAAAATGAATTGGTGAAAGAAGCATCATCTGATTTTAAAGATCTGCTTCCTTCTGTCCAGCCTGATCATTTGAAAATAATAATGACAAGACGAACAACTCAGCAGAGCGGAAAAGTGATCAATTTTCCGTCCATGTCGACAGAAGAGTCGTTAAATTTATTGAAAAATGAATTTTCTGACAATCAAGTTTCTAGAAAACTCTTTGAAGTTATAGCCGAAAAGGGCAAGCGCTCGCCTGCTGCTATCACTATGATAGCAAAAGCCTTGAAAAAAGTTGTGCAGCGTGATTCTGGGGTTCAGGCATCTGAGATTGCTATGGAAAAAGCAGCTTACTACAAGAAACCAGATAGAGGTGTTCATGAGCTAATTTCGTGTGCCTATGACATGCTGCCAAGTGATGTTCTTAAAAATTGCTTTTGGCATAGCATTCAATTCTTTCGCAAATACAAGAGCATTCATTATAATGTGTTGATCACTCATTGGATAATGGAAGGCTACTTTGAAAAGGATGAGGAGGTGTTTCGGCTTGAGAGGGCCTATCATGAAGCCCATGGTGCTCTAATGGATCTTATAGACCGTGGCATATTGAAGGCACAAGATGTCAATAGTGTTGTCATGGAAGGAGCAGCACTAAATATGATTGATTCCCGCCGTAAGGGATGTGGCGGGATAGATAGGCTGCAGTTGGCCAGTGTGTTTGAAAAGGACGGAGGGACAGTTCTTTGGAGAGTCTCACCTTTGGATGATATGATAAGAACAGTATGCAGTCCAAAAAAATTGTGGGAAGTCCTAACACTACTTATAGATGGAAATCGACCCTGCGAAGACTACAGGACATTCTTTAATCTCATGCCGAAGCTTCAGGTTCTTGCCATTTTCAAGCCTACGTTCAAATCATTGATGTCTTCCTCTTTTGAAAGGTTAACTGTTCTTGTACTCAGGAACTGTGACATGTTAGAGGATATCACTGGAATCAAGGAACTCAAGACATTAGCTGTCCTTGAGATATCTGGTGCTATCTCCTTAAAGTCAAATCCGGACGAGCTGTTCGATGGAATGACTCAACTTCAGAGCCTTAACCTCTCTGGGTGCTTGATGAAATCACTGCCTTCGCTTCCAAAACTAACCAAACTTCGTTTCCTTATTCTTAGGCAGTGTTCTTGCTTGGAATATATGCCCAGTCTGAAAGAACTTCATGACGTTGAGATAATTGATCTCTCTGGCGCTACCTCCTTGTCCAGATTTGAACAGCTGGATTTTTCAAGCCATACGAATCTTCAAATGATCGACCTTTCTTATACACAAATTCCATGGTTACCTAAATTCACTGACCTTAAACACCTGTCGCGGATCTCATTGAGAGGCTGTCATAAGTTACATATACTGCCCAGTTTTCAGAAGCTGCGCAGCCTCAAAATTCTTGATCTCTCTGAGGTTGGGTTCTCTAATTTTACCGAAATAAAATTAAAAGATCCAAGTACCCAACAGATGCCTTTTCTACCTTGCAGTCTCTCTGAACTGTGTCTGAGGAATTGCTCTGCACTCAAACATCTGCCTCCCACTACAGCGCTCAAAAATCTTGAACTACTTGATGCTTCTGGTGCTTCTGATTTAGCTATTGAAGATGAATCTTTTCACCACTTTGAGTACCTTCACAGTCTCGATCTCTCAAACACCAACCTGAAAAAATTACCTTCCCTATCCGAACTTCGCAACCTTCGCAAGCTCTTGCTAAATAACTGTTTGTCGTTGACAAAGCTGCCGGAAATGAAAGGACTAGAAAAACTAGAGGAACTTCGGTTATCGGGTTGCATTAACTTGACTGAGTTGCCGAATTTGAATAATTTTCCAAAACTTGAGCTTCTTGATATATCAAATACTGGAATCAGAGAATTTCCTGATGAGATATCAGAATTGTCGAGGCCGAAGATTATTAGAGAGGTTGATGAGGAGACAAACCAAGCAGAGGACGTAAACAGGGGTCGCAGCGGTTAGTTTATGACTGCTGAAATTCAAGCAAGTACGTAAAAAGTCTTCCACGGTTGGGAATGAGACCAAAAATTCTATAGCTTCTAAACAGTAATCCTGAGTTACAAGTTTCTCGGATTGTCCCTCTAATGAGGAAGCAAGCGATGAAGATATGTTCAGTTACGTTGCCCGTGTTGAAAAAAAAAAGGGAATTAGGATACCCATCTTTAGGAAACCCTTATATTTGGGAATGCCCAAAGATGGTTTTAAGTTCCTTGAACTCAGGGGCGGATCTATTAAGAGACTGTCAGGGCCATGGCCCCTGCAAAAAAAAAATTAATAGTTTAATATTCAATATTTATGTTAAAATAAATAAATATTAATAAAATACTTATTTTATAGGCTTAAAAAAAATTTTGGCCCCTCCAGCTAAATTAACTTGTTCCGCCCCGCTTGAACTTGAAGATTACATTACGAACTTGAAAAGCTGCTTTTGGTTTTTGCCATTTGTTTGTTTGACTGATATGGTTGTGCTTCTCTCTCTCTCTCTCTCTCTTTTTTAAAATCATTGTTAGGCAGACTTAGTTAACGTGTTTAATGCAACAACGAAGGGAAGATTGTTTTTTCATTTAGGTGGAAGTGTTAGGTATTCTAACATATTTACATTGTCTAGGTTGCTTATTTTTTAAAAAAATATGGGTCCCCGGTAGGCTGGTAAGATGTTTCATGTTAATAGAAAAGATTCTAACTTTTTAAGATAAAAGAGTCTGACATTGGACAAGAGTTAAGAGTGCAGGCCGTTGGATGAATTTGAAGGATAAGCACATTTGGCTTCTGAGATCTCAATAGTTAAGTCTTAGATTGAGTTTCAAATGATATGAAATTCATTTATTAGATTATGGAATATTAATTTACATTATAGTTGGGTCTTATCAAGTTAGAACTCAATTATTGGGATTCATAACATTATTGTTCACTAATTTTAACATTCATCAATGATACTTCATCCTTATCTTGCAATATATGGATGTTTGCCGTTTCTAGTTAGAATGTACATTTCCAGTTTATATGGCCTCGAAGGTTAATTTTAACAGAAATGCTTGCAATGGAGTGGAATAATGTCTTCTCAAAATATTGTAAATGGAGTAAGAATATCCACTTTAACTGGTTAGATTTGCAGTCAAATTTACCCTTATATCATATAGGATAAACTTTTAATTTATCCATCACCTAAAATGACAATGTTTAATTTACCGTCCAAGATTCTGAAAACATCAATTTAACCTTATTTTCATTTAAAAAAATGAGGGCAAGCAAATGCTGTGGAAGAATTTTGTTTTGTCTTCTTAACATCAAATGGGGTACATTGATGTTTTTAGAACCTTAGGGGTAAGTTAAAAGATTGTCATTTGAGTGGGGAGTAAGCCGAAATTAAGTTTGAAGTTTGGACTACAATTTTTTTCCTTTAAACATAAAATTTCTAACTGAAATTCCGTTGTATTTTAATTTTACAATTCTTTTATGTCAAGGGATGAAAAAAGGTTTTTCTTATATACCACTTTGTAAAACATTTTCGGTCCAAACTTTTAAAAAAGAGCAGTGTTATGTGTATAAAAGTAGGACAAATTTGAAGCATGTACCAATTACCTCTCTACTATTTCTTTAATACTCCATCACCCCACCATCGTTACTTTTGTTACTGTTTAAATTTCCTTTAGAGGGTAAAATTGTATTTTAACCTAATATAAAAACAAAAACTGACCTTTAATTCTTTAAAGAAGATAATGACAAGTTTTATTCCTCTCTCTTTCTGAAATTAGGTCATCACATCTTTTTCTTTCTAAACACTCTCAAAAACTGATTGTTTAACTCAACATCATCTGTCATCATCGTCTGCATACCTCAACACCTCCACTAAAACTATTTTTTCTACTCAAAATTCGGTAATCTAATTTTTTTTTGGGAGACGATAAATTTCATTAATCTGTCCATCAGAAGCATTATCGGTTGATCACAAGCAAACCCTGGGCTAGGCGGGCCTCAAAAGTAACAATAGGACCAATTTAAAAAGAACACGGAACCATAACAAGCCAAAAATTGCACAAAATCAAGAGCTTGTAAACTGGTAATGGCCTTGGTCCTCTCCGATACAGCGTGCTTCACCAATTCACCGGGCATGACCAATCTCACGGCGGTCTGTATCTCCGTCGACGCGATCGTCAGCTTCTTGTATCTCGCGAGACGAGACACTTCCTACCGGCTTTTTCTCCGCTGGCTTCTTCTCGGCTTTAGGCGTCGTCGTTTCCTTGACGAGAAAAATTAAAGGGCGTGGGAAGATTCTTCTCGATTTGAGAGAAAAAGAATTAAGGAGTTCATCGGAAGGGATCACCAAAATAAAAGAGAAAAATGAGAGAGAAATTCAATTAAAATGATTTTTTTTTTTTGTGAAAAAAGTTGTTAAAATGGAAGAAAAATATATAATATTATTTTTTTCGTATTGAAACTGACCCTTTTGATATAATTTAGTTTCTGACAAATCTAGGCAATTTGTTTGTAGGGGTAAATATGTAAAAGAACAAAAAAAGGTTATATTTAACAGAAGTTTTTTAACAGAGGGGGCTGATGGGTTATTAAAGAAACAACAGGTAAGTGGTACATGCTTCAAATAGTAAGAGATAATTGGCAATCTCTTCAAAAAATATTATTTTACTTCAATACAAAAAAAGAAAGAATTTTTTTTTCACTTTTGGGAGGTTTAAAAATTATTTCCAAAATCTAATAAATAATTTTAGTATTTGGTAAAATTAAATCAAAATTACTTTTGTCAAAAGCATGCTCTCTTACAGCTGATTTTGAAAAGTAAGAAAATAATAATTTTTAAATTCTAATTTTGAGAATCAATTTTATTCTTTAATACAATTCCATAAATATTCTTAAAATTATTAGTTAAGCCCAAAATTACTTATTCAAATTGGAAATAAAAGTAATATTTTAATAAATTTTTATTATAATTCATTAATATCAATTTGTTGGTCGAATTATTATTAAATTTGTTTCATTATATTATAAATTTAATTATCAATTGTTTTAAGATAAAAAAATTATAAATTTTATTTTTAGTACAGATTATTATAATACATAATTAAAAATATTATATGTGCACCTTTTTATATGTATAAGTAAATTTTACCTTATAGTATGTATATTTTAGTCATTTATTTTCTCTCAGCAGTTTAACCGTAAAATTTACCAAATGCCCATAACTGCTTTCAAAACTTACAGTATTTATGAAAATAAAATTTACCAAATACTTAACTTATTCACTTTACAACTGATTATTTCTACAGTATAGCTAACAACAATTATTTTATAAGCTGTAGCATTCCCAAACTGGCTCTTAGTGTATTGTGATATTTTTTATACTATTTTTTATGCCTATATCTTTAAGATTTGGATTTAGTGCTGAGCTAACATTTTATTGCTAACCTTTTAAAAACAATACAAATAGTAGTTATTGGATAAGAATATAAAACTAATTAATTTTTATCATATATTACTATACATACATGTGTGATAGATGATTATGAAAATTTGAGTTTAGTATTAGATCTAAATCGATTCTTAAAAGAGTATTGCTATGCATATTAAAGTTTTATCCAAAAATTCTATCTCAATTGGATAACAACAACAACAACAACAACAATTATTATTATAACAATAGAAATATTATTAGTTATAATTATTATGATTATTATTATTATTATTATTATTATTATTATTATTGCTATTAATATTATTTATTATAATAAATAAAATAACTATAATACTACTATTACTAATATAACTAGTTTTATTATAATAATAATAATTAATGTAATGAGAATAAAAATATTAATGATATTGTTGAGAAGTGAACTGCAAATCTAGAATTGTAGTTAGAAATGACATGTCAGTCTTATATTTCAAGACTAGATGATATGTCGGTTGTACAGCACAAGGGAGCCATATGACAAGTCTGGTTAGTCAGTCAAGTGAATAAGTGAAGAACGTGTTAAGGCACATGACTTCACTTATTCTAAGCGAAAGAACCATTTGCAAACACAAGTCACCACGGGGTTGTGCCGTGGTGGGATGGGAAAAAGTACTCGGGTTGCGTAATATCTAAAAAATAATTTCTTTTAATTTCTATTAAAAGGCTTGTAATCTCAAAAATCAATATATGAAAAAAAAATTCTCGCTCTTTTTTTTTTTAAAAAAATTATTATATTTATTGGTTCATTTTAAAAAATTAATTTTTTTAAATAAAAAATCAATTTTTATTATCTGATCTCAATATATCATCTCAACTTTTTATTTCTATTATTTTAAATATTTTATTTAAAAATTATATTATTCTTTTTTACTTGAGTATTTAAATTACAAATTAAATAGAGATATCGTAAAAGCCTAGAGCTCCAAATACTCTAAAACTAGCCCTGCCCAGCAGTTAGGCAGTAATGAGTGAGAGAACTGATGAGAATGCAGCAAAGCAATTGATGGTTCCTTCTTCAGCTGCTGCTGCTATGGCTTCTGCTACTACTATACACTCGCGTAAGAGGGCGGTGGTTTATACTTAGTCTTTGGATATTGTAGAAAATGTCTGTATGTCCAACCGAAAAGGAGTGGAACCACTTCTCTGATCTCTGACGGATGCATCAAATGCCAATTCATCGGCCTGAAATCCAAATATATTCCTCCTCAAAGAACTTCAGTAGTTCTCTGAAAATCATTTCACTGAATTTCTACAGATCACCAATTTGCTGTTCGATTACCATCTAATAACTAATTTACTAGTACCTTGGACAAAGTTGTTTCTAATATGTAAATGGTTTGTCACTATCGTGTAATTTTACCTGACCTTCAGTTGTTATTTTCATCCGACCAGCATGTTGTTAACTATCATCACCACACTTTTGATTCAAGCAAGTTTCATTTTTAATAATCAACTTGACCGGTTTACTAACAAAAACGCGCCCATCTTCGTAGAATGAAGACAACGTTACCCAGAATAAGGACAAAAGTGTGGTACCTCACCACTGCTGCAACATAGACGTGGCCTCTTCAAATTGAAGAAGAAATGAGAAGACGGTCGCTGGAGATCAATTAATGCGACGACGGTACCTTACCACAAAGAAAAATTGAATTTGATGGGGGAGACAAATGTTTTCTCACATACAGCCGCCTCTCCGTCCCTCTCTCTAAATGATCCAAGTGAATTTGGATGCGGAAAAAATTTGACAATACGCCTGAAATTAATGAAAGGGCCCATCAAATTAAAATTGTCGGCGAACGGTTGATGTAAATGTTGACATGTACAATTGGTAAAATAAATATTTTTTGATAAATGCAGTACGTAACTCTGGAAAAAGACATTAAAAATATTTACGAGTTTTCGGTCGATATAATAAATATGGATAAATATTGGAAGGAAAAACGATGTAAAAATATTTATCCAAGTATATTCATATGTGGAGGAAATTCATAACAGGTTTGAAATTAATTGTAAAGACTCAGGAATAGTAGTTGGGTAAAGCAGGCATATATAACTTAAAAAAAAAAAGATTTTTGAAGAAACGAGAAATGTAGTTAAAACAAGACATTGGCAATACGTTTGAAATTAATGAAAGGCCAATCATCATTCGAGCAGCAAATCGTTAACCCTTTCCTCATAAATGTGAGGGAAGAGGTTCGAACCTCCGCAAACGCATTACAGAGGTTTAATTTAAATTTCCTTCCTAACCTTAGAGCAAGTGAAGGCAGTGTTTATAGTCTCATGTATATGAGTTGTAATCTTAAACAATAGTCTCATATAATAAAAAAAAAATTAATGAAAGGCGCATCAAATTAAAATTGTCGTCGGATGGTAGATCTAAATATAGAGATATACAGTTGGTAAAATAAAATATTTTTTGACAAATGCGGTGGGTAATTAATTGTTTTGTATGCTTATATATATTAATGAACACTAATCACAACAGAAAAAATATTTTAAATATTTTCTAATTTAATTTGAAAAACTTTTGGATAATTAAATAATTAACAGTAGTGTTCTGATCAAAACTTATTTTCCATCTGGAAACTCCTTTTTTTTCTTTTGCAGAAAAGGACAATTACGCTACTATTATTTAAGAATATTTGAGAATAGACTGCATTATATGCTTGTATGCACGATATCCAAGAATATGCGAGACCAAAAAGATCATCTCAAAAACTCGAAGTAGGACTCTAAAAAAAGGCAAAGTTCATCATATGGATTACCAATACTTTCAAATTTTCAATAGGAAACGCTAGGATTTGATTTTCAAGGTCCGCCTTGGCTGCGGTTCTCGATCATTATTAAAGTTATGTCTCCCACTATCAACAGTGAGTGAGGTCATTATTGAAGTTATAAATTGTGTCATGCATGCGACCCTTTTTCCCGTGGTGGGAGACATCTTTTGACAAGTAGGCCTAAGATTAATTATATATAAATAAGCTTGTATACATCATTATTTGAAGGGATGAAACTATGTTGTAATGTTTGTAACATACACCGGGTTTTGTCTTTTTCAATTAATTACACCATACTACCTTATATTTTTATAAAAATTTAAATAAACATTAAAAGTTACAAATATTTATATATAAGTCCTCTTTTGGAATAAAATGACTTTTTTTAAAAAATAACTATTATTATTATTTATTAATATCATTATTATTATATTAATATTATTGTTATTATTATTAAAATTTATTATTTTAATTATTGTTATGTATTATTATTACTACCATAAATGTCATCATCATCATCATCATTATTATTATTAAAATTTGTTAATTTATTATTTTAATTATTATGTATTATTATTACTGTCATTATTTTTTATTATTATTATTATGAAAATTTATTAATTTTATTATTTTAATTGTTATGATTACTGTAATTAAGTCATTATTGTTATTCATTATTTTTATTACTGTCATTAATTTCATTATTTTTATTACTATTATTAATATATTAAATTTATGCTTTTAATTATTATAAATTATTGTTATTATTATTATTTTATTAATAATATTATTAAAATTTATTAATTTTATTATTTTAATTATTATAATATTATTATTATTAATGTTGTCAACATCATCATCATCATTATTAAACTTTATAAATTTTTTTAAGTAATATTATTGTCATTATTATTATTATTTATCTTAAAGTAAATATTTAAAAAATTTTAATTTTTATGATTTTATAATAAACAATAGGGACTTTAATGTTATTAACTAATTGAACACATCTCAGCCATCACACACTTTCGCCATTAGATCTAATGGCTGAAATAGAAACGGACAAAGTCTAGGGACTGTTACACGGTAGGCGGACCCTCATTTGAAGTCTTAGTCATTGGAACGTAACCGATGACATCAATAGCATCGCGGATGATGACATCAGTGTTTAAAAATGATAGAGGATGACATTAGTGGAAAAATCTTCTATTAATTTAAGTTCTGGAAAATAACATGACATGCCAACCCTCTCGACGGATTTATTAATGGGGGTGCTATTTGCCTCTATGATATAATCTAAACGATCGTATTTCAATAAAACATTATATTCCAAAATTGCCCGCAACTTAATTCGTTGTTAAGGATAAGTTTAGCTAACTAATTAAATGTATTTCTCTTAACACCCGTAACTTAAACTCTAATTTCTTTAATTCTAATTTCTTCAGTCTATATATTGAATTCTTATGCTTACAATTATTTTGTTTAACAAAGCGAGTTAACATAACTCTCGTTTCGCTATGCCTCCTCTACTTTGTTGCCCTTTTTTCAGCATAAATAATACAATTTTACTCTTATGTATGTTCTCTTCAATTGTTCATCTATCTAGCAAGTTAATAGTACTTAAAGTCTTTAATTTTATTGAAGTCTCTTCGCAAACATTTGTTACAAAATTCTCAAATGTAAGAAAAATTGCGCGAATCGCTTATTGGTATTTATCTTGATGTAAGCCTTTTTTTTTTTTTTAAATTTTCTTTCTTGAAAAAATATGGTGGTCTAAGTAAAAAGGAATAATATAAGTACACTCTATGGGGAAGGGGGCAAAAAGACGCTAAACTTTTTACAGAAAATCAAATGTTTTGCAATACAGTGGTGAGGGAAAATCAGTAGCGAGGATAGCAATTAGGAGGAGGAAGGGATTCAGAGACCAAGTACTTTATTAAGTGTGTAGGGGGAAACAAATATGTATAATGAAATTAAGCCACTTAAGGGTTGTTGGGGAATTTTAAAAGTGCGGTGAGTAGAAATTAATTTCTGAACTTTTGAGTGCCAACCCTTGTGCAGCTCTATATAATACTTGTACGAATCCTAAAACACTGAATTGTTTTATACTAATTCGGTAAATACACTTTACATCCCATTCCACCCATCCACCTCAACACATCCCTTTCTCTCAATGTTTTGCTCAATTTGACAATTTTATCCTTGATGAATTTGGATAATTCAAATAAATCAATTCCATGCTACCTACGTGAAGGGATGTTTCCCGTTTCAACTTTTCGTGTTTGCAAGCACTGGTTTTGGCTTGATAAATTGCACCGGGAATGTCTTTATCATCATTTTTGCATTTATTGCTTTGTCTTAATTTGCTAGAGAGCCCACTCGTCTAACATTCCACACAAATTATTGCTTACTTTTGCTTTGTTGTTGGGATAAGTATAACGTTTCACGTGTTTTTGCTTTTATATTTTAACTTAGATGAGAACAGGCTTTTATCAAAATATTGTAAGAACCTCTTTGTAAAAGTCGTGTTACCACTACTACTCTACATATAGCGGTTCCGCTTTCAGCTGCCACTGCTAGTACACCCAACTCTCTGTTTGACAACTCTAGCTCTTCTTCCTTATTAGCGCAAATGGAAGATAGAAAGGGCAATGGAAACGACAACGCCGTGATACAGATTAACCCAGGCAACGAAGAAGCTCGTGGAACAGAGAAAGCAAAGAACTTGAATTCAGCTGCTTCTAGAGGAGATGAAGACAAGAAGGAAGTGGAAGAGGAGGAGGAGGAGAAGGAGGATCAAGATATAATAATAGGTAAAATAAAGGAAGTTTCACTCATACTTGAGTTGATTATGTTTGTGTCCATAATGTGGTTGTTAATAGCTAGCTTAACTTTGAAAAGGCTGCAAAACCATGTCATATGGGATCTAGAGCTGTGGAAGTGGTGTCTGTTAGCATTGGTGATTCTCTCTGGTCCTCTGCTTAGTCGATGCTTCATCGGTGTTATTGTTTTCCTCATTGAAAAAAAATTCATGCTTAAGCATTTGGTTCTGTATTTTGTTTATGGGTTGAGGACTAGTGTGAGCGTTTTTATTTGGTTGACTTGTGTTCTTTTAGTCTGGATCTTTCTGTTTGACGACGGTTATGGGGTTAAGGGATCAAAAGAAACTAGTAAAATTTTCCAGCACGTTACAAGGACTCTTGCATCTTTTGTTGCTGGGGCTGCTGTTTGGATCGTGAAGACTCTCTCAGTTAAGTTAATAAGTGTTTCTTTCCAAAGCAAGCGATTCTTCCATCGGATTCATGAAGCGATCTTTCATCAGCATGTTCTTCATGTTCTTTCAGCTACACAAGAGAATATGGTTAAAAAACTAAGGAACGCAAATACAGCGATGCAGTTTATTTCGAGGATTAGCAAGCAGAAAAAGTCTAAGGAAAAAATGACAATCGAGAAGATTTCTGCTTGTATCTCGAAAGGATTATTCAGTTGCTGGATCAGTGACTTAAAGTCGTCAAAGTCGAATGAGAGTGATGAGTCTAATGAGATTAAAAGCGAATCAGAAGCTAAGAGTCTTGCTGATAAGATTATCAATAATCTTGCAACGCCTCAAAGCGAGTGAGTCTACTGACTTTAATTGAATTAAATTCTAGTTTCATATGATTTCTTTCGGAACCAATTCATCTCCCTGTTTTCATTTTGTTATTGTTAACAACGACTAGGTTTATCGAGAAGGAGCAGCTGCAGCGGTTCTTGAAGGATGAGCAACATGTGAAAAAAATGCTGAAATTGTTTGGAGCGGTCAAGAGCGGAAAAATCGATAAGGCAGATTTTAAGAAATGGGTGGTAAGATTCTTTGGATTTAGATTCAATATTGAATTGAGTTGTACTGATTTTATTATTATCTTTAGTCACGTCGAGGCGATGCAATTGAATCAAATTAAAAAGTTGAACCATTTCAGGTAGTTTCAAAATTTTCAAACCAAGGGGTTCAATATTCTCTTCAATTTTTGCAAGAATCAAACTGAAAAAGTACAATGAAGAACAAAACTAAATATAAATAAAGTCCAACCAAATTGAATTAAAGTTTGGTTCCAATTTTCTGAAGTGATCGGGTTGGGTTGGATTTTATGCATAGAAAGTAGGCACTTAGTTCAGCTTAGACCGAACCGAACAGAATTGGATTGAATCAAAGGTAACTGAATTAAATTTAGTCTATGTTTGGTTTAAAAATTTTCAAACTAAACGGTTTAGCGTTCGGTTTGATCCATTTTGGCTTGAGGAATGAACCACATTAGTTTAAAAAAGAAAAAATGAAAAATGAAAAACCAAACCAAACCAACAATAAACTAAATCTAACCAAAACAAATTAAAACCCAGTTCTTGTTTAGTTCCTAATTTTTGAACAGTTCAGGTTTGGTTTGAATTTAGTTTGATTCCTATTTATACTGTTATACAGTTTAGATTCAATTACATATTATTTTTCTATTCAATAACTACTAATCACACTATTAAGAAAGCCAAGCATAAAGTTCAAGTTAGGACTAAATAAGCTCTTTAGTTAGAATCATTACACATGAACTCTTTTTAATTAAGTGGTAATATTTGTATTTCTAATAAAAGTCACAGTAAATTTGCATATCACTTAAATATGAATTGCTATAATTGTATATGTAAACATAACGATTATATATTTGTTCAAGAATTGGATTTAATGATGATCTAATGTTTATTTTGATTTTTAAAAAATTGTGAATAGTAATTATTAGATAAGAATATACTGTTATCATTTAATGTTATAAATGCACGCAAGCAAAAAGAACTTAAAAAAAATTAGTGTACAAAAAAAAATTAGCACTAATCCAAACTCATTTTTACGTAGCCCAAAACACTTCATTGTCTTATATTACTTACCTACAATTTCCACTTGACTTGTCATGCATCATCAAATCATCTTGTGATGAAGTTCTTGTCATTTCAGACAAAAGTTTATAATGACCGCGAGACTCTGAAGCGTTCCTTAAATGATGCCAAGACTGCCATAGAAGAGTTGAACAGGATTCTTTCAGCAATTGTGATTGTCCTGATCATCATAGTGTGGTTGCTAGTGATGGGTCTTTTGACTTACAAAGTATTTGCCGTCGTTACATCCCAGCTGTTACTTCTAGCATTCATGTTCGGTAACACAGCCAGGACTTGCTTTGAAGCCATCATATTTGTATTTGTGACGCACCCATTTGATGTAGGTGACAGATGCTTAATTGACGGAGTACAGGTAAATTAATTAAATTGACTTTCATCCTAGATTATGCCTACTTTATAAAACCGGGCTCTGTTTGCATGACGCACACATTTTAAATTGCAGATGGTTGTTGATGAGATGAACATTTTGACAACAATATTTCTGAGATATGACAGTGAGAGGATATATTATCCAAATTCAGTTCTAGCTACCAAACCCATCAGCAACTTTTACAGGAGCCCGAAGGAGATGGGTGATACTGTGGATTTTGCAATTGATGTTTTCACATCAGTTGAGATCATTGACAAACTAAAATCTAGAATAAAAGGGTAAGTCAGTTCTTCTGAGATAACAACTGTATGTTAAAGGGTTAGGATTGTTGAGACTTGTCTTTGATACCAATTTTCGGTTGTTTGTTGTAACGTGCTGTTGACGCTTATTTTTTGTCACTTTTTTTGTGCATATTTTTGTCAACGTTATTTTACCGCAGCTACTTGGGGAGCAAGCACAAGCATTGGAGTGGAGATCACAGTGTGGTGGTGAAGGATATTCAGGATGTGAATAAGATGAAAATGACTCTCTATGTTACTCATACCATCAACTTTCAGGATTACATGAAGAAACTTAAACGGAGATCCAAACTAGTCTTAGAGCTAAAGAAAATATTTGAAGAACTTGGTATCAGATACAATCTTCTACCTCAAGAAGTTCGTGTTAGCAACGTGGGCTAAGCACTAGCCATCATGTGTGGGATATTAAACCCGATGTACACAGACCAATTAAGCCCAATTTTCAGAAGTTCCTAAGTTTGGTAAGTTTGTGTGAAATGTGTTAATAGTTTAAATTTGCGGCGGTAAGTTTAGTGGGTAGTTGAAATGTGTGGTGACTGATGAGTTTGGGTTGTTCAAATAAATGGTCATGAATGGGTTGCTTCATGTATAATTAAATGCTCCTGTGCTGTCCTTTAGCGGAGAAGTGTGCTGGAGTTTCTGAGTTATATAAGATTTTAAAGTTTCTGTGTTGTACTATATTTATTTAATATATACATAATATGTGTGTGAATTAAATATAATTATTAATTATATAATTTTTTTAAGATAAATATTTATATGCCAGACATGTAATACATGAATGTATTATAATAAAAATACTTTAGAATCTTTTATTGTAAAGTGTGAAGAAAAAAAAATTATAGTAAATTGACGAAATAGTGAAGTTGTTTGATTGGTCAAATTCTCTAACGCCATCATTATGATCGTAGCTGTCTGTATCATAGTTACGCCTTTTAGATCTCGGAACAAATCTTGTTGATGAGAATGGTGATTGGGCAATTAAAAATAATAATTTTCATAATACTAATAAGGAGGTAGGTTATTCTATTCAAAAGGGGTGTTTTGGTTGGATAGTTAAAAATTTTAGATCTAATTCCCTAATAATTAGTATCATAGTTAAATTATAGTAGCCGAAATGTGATAGTGGAATAATTCAAGTGTGTCAGACAAAAAGATTGGGGTTCGGACGGTGTTTTTATCTGAGAGAAAAAATTATTGAGTTGTGTTTCATATTAATTAGTAAAAAAAAATAATTAAATTTATAAAAAAAATAAGTCACTCCACTCAAAGATTACTCTAGTGATTGGATATTTAAAAAGTTTTAGGCTCAACCCTCCACCAATTTGGTAGAATATTGAGGAATAGGCTACCAAATTTTTCTAGATAGAATGAATGAAATCCCTTTTTGTTATCATTATTGCTTTACTTATTTTTTGTACACTTAATTTTATGGCAACTATTTGGTGAACAACCGTAAGCATTGGAGTAGAGATCACAGTGTGGTGGTGAAGGACATTGAATGTATAAACAACATGAAAATGGCACATACTTTCAGGATTATGGGAAGCAAGTTAAACGGACATCAAATATAAAATCTAGGACCCACCACCTGCATGGTGACTGTCCGGCGTCTTTGTGCAAATTAAATAATCTACGCTTGATGTGATGGTTAACTTTTTTACAACAATTTTCTTTTTTGAATAAGTAATGGTTAAAATGTATTGATGTAATGTTTTTAAACTATCCAGTCAATACCCTCCCCGTGAGCAAGGCCAAATTATGTTATAACAGCGGTATTATATTACTGTTGCAACTGACTATTGAATCTAACGTCACCATAAATTGGATTCAATAATTGGTTGCAACCCCGTGACCTAATAGAAATGTACTGATGTAATGGGCCTGATGGAGTTATTTTTGGACTTTCATTTGTGATTCATGGTGTGAAAAGCACAAGTGAGCTCAAGTAAAGCCGAAACGACTTAAACCAGAACATGATTTTAGGCTATTCTAACAAGTGAAGAAATATTTAAAATATTTTTCCAGTTTAATTTGAAAATGTTAGAAAACTAGATAATTAACACCACTATTCCTAATCAAAATTTATTTTCCATTAATGTGTATTCAAATATTTTTTCCTCATAAAAATATGAAAATGACAGCCATACTCTTATAGTATAGAAAATGGTTACAAATACCTCTAAGTTTTTGAATAAAAAACACTAAGATTGGATGAAAAATGTTAAATTTTAACTGTTTAGTCTTCAAACTCCGTTTCCAAATTAGAAACAGGCCGAACCCGCGAAATAGGAGCGTGCTTGAATCTTGATCAACCCGAGCTGGAGAAGCATCCTAACTTTACCATAATGGTAACACAAGAATTAGAGGGAACCCCTTCAAACTTGGATAAATCCATAGCTAGATGAGCTTTAGAATTGAAAATTACTGAGGGCGTGTTCTTCTATGAATGTGTTAGTGAAAAGGTCTGATGGTTGTCGAAGCCAGTAAAAATAAAAACCTACTCTAAATAAATTATGTATAGTGATTGAGGAGGGGCGTGTCCACAGGGATCGGTAATTATTTAAATATTTTTAAAATGTAAAATGCAAATGGGGAGGGGGAGATTGTTAACAATAATAAAAATCAAATTAAAATAACAAGAATGCAAATTGAAATTGTAATTTAAATTGGGAAAAGTTCTATTTGAAGGAATTAACTCAGCTTGATTCGACTACTAATTATTGATTCAAATATAAATCATTACTACTTATGAATAGACCAGTTATAGTTACTGAGACCCTCTAATAGTCAATCTCTCCTTAACTAGTTGATAACCAAGATACGACCATTGGTTATTTCCCTAATCAATAGACAACCCTAGATATGATTATAGGATTTAATCAATTGACAGCCTGAAAAACCAGAGAGACCCAAATCCGAATCAACAAATACATACGATAGTTCATTTAAATTAGATTGTTTATTCTCATAACACAACGCATTGCTATGCTATTTGTCACAAATATTAAAATCTTCATACACTGAATCTTTTAATTGACAATAGATTAAGTTGATAATTAAATAGTGGCCAATTATCTAATAAACAAACATAATCATGGCAATAATTTAGAGAATAAACAAATATCCAAAAAGTAATAAAACAATAAAGCATAAGAAAGATCTTACAGTGATGATGAATCAAAGCTTTATTAACCTTCAATCAGAATAATAGGTTTAGTTCTTCATAGAGAGAAGAGAAAAATTTAGATCTAGAGTTTTTTTTTTCTTTCTTCCCCTAGAGTTCTTTTTAAAATAAAATACTAATATCTAAAATATTATCTAAATATTAAATTCAGAATTACAAAAATAACCAAAAAGACAAAATACATTAAACTAAAAACTGCAAGTCCGTAGTTGACAGAACGCACTCATGCCTTATCAATAAAGTTCTTTTGAAACTCATAATTTCTCCAGGAAAACAATCATCCTCAAACATCATCTTGTAGCTCAATTTTAGCACCAATCAATAAAATTGCGCATACAAAAATAAAACACAAGTAAATCACTATTATTAAAGGAAGTAAATAATGCAAAACTAGTGCATAAATTGCACTCTAACAATATCTTTAGTTTAAACATACATATAAGAAAGAATGAATCAAAAATAGCCAAAGCTATGTTGCAACAGTGGTATGGTACCACTATTGTAACTAACCATTGGTTCCAGCTACAGTTGTCACCGTAAGATGGATCCAATGGTTAAAAGCAATAGTGGTATGGTACCACTGTTGCAACATAGCCGGACCCATCAAAAATAGCGTGCTCCAAGAGCAGTTAAAAATATTCAGTTAACAAAAATTCTTCGCTCCAGGAAGCGAATGCAGGAGCATGGAGTATAACTTCTTTCTCACCCTAGGAGTGGGAGTAGAATCCACGTTGTCGTTTTTGCGAGTGAGATCATTATTAAAGTTGGATTAAAATTCTGAGTTGAGTTTTTTTGTTAACCACTAAATTATTAGTTATGATTTAATTTTTATTTATTTTTTGAATTTTTTATCTAATAATTATTAATTAAGTACTTTAAAAAAAACTCAACTTATCATTAAATTCTCGTATATTAAAATTATGTCTCCCTATATCAAATTCGAGGAGAGGGCTACCTTACAGATTCTGTAAGTAACAGCCCTCACATGAATAGTGCTTGGCTGTGGGTCCATGTGGAACCCACAACCAAGTTTGTGAGTGGGCTGTTACTTACAGCGTCTGTAACGTAGCAAGGTCCCAAATTCGAGTGGGGAAACAATTCTTATTATCTATTGTGCAATGCATGTGAGCATTATTTGTGGTTCGCGGGGAACATATTTTGTAGCATTGGCTGCGGTTCTTAACTGTTGGACAAGTAGGCATAAAATTAAGTATATATATCATAATTTGAGGTCTTGGACTCTTATAGATACACTGGTACGTAGCCCATGACATCAATAACATGATATAGGATGACATCAGTTGAAAAAACTTCTACTAATTTAAGTTCTTGAAAATAATAGAGCTTGCCAACTCTCCTGACTAATTTACTAATGGTGGGGTAATTTGAACACTTTTATTTTCATAAAATATTTTATTTTGACAATACCCACAACTGAATTGATTGTTAAGGACAAGTTTACCTAACTAATTAAATATATTTCTGAACCATAAATTAATCTCTAGTCTCTTTAATGAGTTCAGTTATGTTGCAACAGTAGTATCATATTATTATTGTTTTTAACCATTAGATCCAACTTATGGTGACAACTGTAGTTAAATCCAATGGTTGGTTGTAATAGTAGTATGGTACCACTGTTGAAACATAGGTTTGACCTCTTCGATTCTAATTTCATATCTTCCATCTTGAATTCTCATACTGCAACTATTTTCTTCAGAGTTAACATAACTCTCGTTTCGCTATACTTCCACAACTTTGTTACCGCTTTTTTCGAAAGACAACATGGTTTGCATAACAATAAAATTTTATTATTATGTTCTCTTCGATTGTTCATATATCTAGCAAGTCAATAACTTTTATCTAAATTTCTTCCCAAAATTTTGTTAGAAAAATCTCATATTTAAGAAAAATTGCACGAATAGCTTATATTGTTATTTATCGTGAACCAACCCTCTTTTTTCTTTCTTGAAAAAATATCATGGTCTAAGTTAAATAGACTTCTATGAAAAATAAAAATTATACGTTCATTGACTAAGTGTGACTTCTTAACCCAAAAGATAAATAAGATAATAAAAATTAAAATACCTTACTCTTTCCAAATAATGTCTATAGACTCTATGAGGAAGGGGGACAAAAAGATTCTAAACATTTTACAGAAAAACTTTTACGATAAAGTGGTGAGAGAGAGTGGATAGTGAGAAGAGCTATTAGAACAAGGTGGAGATTCAGAAAATCTTGATCCAATTATGATTCTCTTATAATTTGATTCCTAAACAAAAATAATATGTGGTGATTGGTAGTCAATAATTAAAGAAAATAAAGAAATTAATCATATCTATACACTATAATTAAAAGAGACATAACATATAATCTTTAAAAACTCAAAAGAGCTCAAATTAGGAGAGAATCTTAATTCAAAATAGCAAGTGCTTTATTGAATGTAGTATGAAACAATTGTGTTATAATAAAATTAAACCACTTTTTTAAGAGTGCGCTTGAGTAGAAATTAATTTTCAGACTTTAAGTGCCAACCCATGTTTACGTGTCTCAATACATTGGATTTTGTTTATTAATTCGGTAAATGCTTTAATATCCCATTCCATCCACACCTTGTAAAATGCCTCAACACATCCCCCTCTTTCAATGTTTTTTATCCTTGAAGAATTTGGATGATGGAGATTGTAAATTTAGCCCTTAATGAAATCATACATACTGCTTATCCCCTATTATTTTTATAATATCAAAAAATTCATCTAGCTCCAAAAAATTTAAAGGAAAAGAGAGATAAATAAGTTATTTGTTTAATAATTTATCTTAATAATATAAAATATACATGTATTATAAGAAAATATTTAAAAAGAAAAACGTATAAGAAAATATCTTTTTATGAATTTTTTATTTATAGCAAAGTATATATTTTTTTAATTTTTAATTTTTAATTTTTTTTATTTTAATTTATATAATTTATAATAAATATAAATATAAATATATTTAAAGATAAAAATAATTACTATAAAATTATGCTACTCTTATTAAGAAAATAAGTGCTTTATATTACTTTAACTAGGAGAAACTAACAACTTGCTTTTATAACTCAGATAAAGAGAAATTTTAGAATACCTCAAATGTATTATAATTAATTTATACAGAAATGATATATGTAGTTGGATTTAATACAATTATTATTTATATAATATTTATTAAATAAATAAATATATATTATAATATTATTTATTTATTTTATAATTAACATAATAACTCATATATATTCTAAAATTTCTCGTCAAATCAATCCATTGATGCTACGGGAAGTTCCCGTTTTCTCGTATTTCCAAGCACTGGTTTTGGCTAGACAAATTGACCTAATTGCACTGGATACACCTTCATACTTCAAAAATTATCTAAATACCTTAAAATCAGAATTTTCCCAAATTTGCATGAATACCCTTTAAAAGCTGATAGGAAATTACACTTCTCTCCTCGTTTTAAAACGCTTCAACTCACTCAACAGCATCAACTCTACTCAAACAAACAAACATTCATAATTCCCTCCTCAGCTGCAATTCCCTGGCAATTCCCTCAATTACCTTTACCCAAACAAACAAACACTCATCCTTCATTTTCATACATACTGAATCGAATATCAACCAGCATTACCTCTACAATTCCCTCAACAACATCACCTCTATTCAAACAAACACTCATTCTCCATACATACTAAATCAAACACCAGCAAACTAAGCCTGAGAAGGGGAAGCTGCCACAACTGAGAAAGAAAAGCCTTGTTCGTTGCTATATAATCGCCGGCGAGAGCTGATCATTTACTACAAAATTACCAGAATATAACTACTTGAGGTAAGTAATTCTCTGTAATTAGTTTTCTTGTTTATATTTAAGGAAAAAACAAAAAATTAGGGTTTTATATTGAAAAAATAGATTAATTAGTTGTGGGTCTCTCATAACATATTTGAAAACAAATTTCTAGTTGTTTTGCTACATGCAAATTGTGAAAAATTGATGGATTGTGCCGATTATGTTTTGGTCATGTAACACACAATTTGGTCGTGTAAGGCTATGTAAGATTCAACGTTGTGTATTACACGATTACACAACCGTCATGTACTGCACGATTACACGACCGTCATGTACTGCACGATTACACGACCGTCATGTACTGCACAATTACACGACCTTCATGAATTGTACAATTACACGACCTTCATGAATTGCACAATTACACGACTTTCATATATTACACGACCTTCATTTATTACACGGCCTTCAGTTCTGCGTGCAGAAAATACCCCACAACAAGAATCTCGGTGAGTAAAACCAAATTTTCAGATTTTCTACTAAACTGTTATAGTAATATAGTCAGTATGTAGTTGACTGTTTGCTAAAATTTTCAGCGGAGACTGTGGTGTGTTTGTTTTGCGTTATCTGGAGACACTTGCACGTGGTGAAGATATTAAAACAAATTGTACGCAGGCACATGTCTCTTCCTATTGAAAGCAACTAGCTGAAAGACTTTTCTATGATAAGTCATTACTTTCGGAGAATAACTAACATGTGAGTGTTTTTTTTTTAAATGAAGTCATTGCTGGTGGTGAAATGAAGTCATTACTTAGAGAGATCTAAAATTTCTGATAAATGATTTTTTTTATATGCAGGCAACCCTCATGTACGCATGTATGCTTGGGCAGAGGAAGAAAGCACTTTCAAGATTAAAAAAAAAAAAAGCTTTTTAAATGGCTGTAATATGTTTAGGGTTGATGTTCATTAGTGTATCCTATCTGAATATTATAAAATTTGTGTACTTATAACTTTATTTATTTATACTAATGAATCTACTCATTTCTCGAACTATCCAATGTGCAAATTTAAATTTTTTGCTGTAATTTATATCATAACTGTGAGTACAGATTATATCATATAAAATATCATATATTTAACTATTACTAAGAAATGTCTACATGCTTGCTTATACCTAGTACTTAAAAATTGACTAAAAAAAACTTTTAAAATGAAATCACTTCTTTTTTTCTAATAATGTTCGTTGACACTTTCTACACAGCAACAAATATAAATTCTTAACAAAAATTAAGTCTTTAAAGAACTAAATTATTTTAATAAATAATCAAAAAAGTCATATAATACGTAAAGGTCGTGTAAACACTTAATACATGAAGGTCTTGTAATACATGAAGTATCTATATCAATAACTTGAATTGTAACTGGTGGCATAGGATCAGATGTCTTAAGCTTGAACTTCATTGTGATTTCGAATTCCGAAGTATCTATATCAATAACTTGAGCTATCTTTTCCACCAATTCGGCATATGTTGTCGATCGTGGTATCATTATCCCTTTAGCCTTGGAACCTTTGAACTTATACTCGTCATTTTGCTCAATCCATTCACCATTGAAGAGAATAGGAACACGTACCAAAATCATATCTGATGATATAATAAAAAAAATAATATCAAATTTCATATACAAGTAACTACACGACCTACAAGACTTGCACGACTATATTACTTACACGACTTACACGACTATATTACTTACACGACCTACATGCCTAACTACATGACGTACGCAATGTCAAAAAGAATGCACGATGCGAATCATTTTCGCCATACATAAATTATATTGCTGAAAAAATAACTAAACAACCTACATTGCATATATTTCTACATATAAGAAAAAATGGTGAAAATAAATGAAAACAAAACATTATAATGTGAGAAAAATACCTAAATTTTTCTAAAAATTAAAAAACTTAAAACCCAACAACATTAACATACCTTATTGGGTTGTTGAATAAGCAATGCACCTCTTTTTAATTAAAGAAAGAATGGGTGTTAAAGAAATGAATATATAATTGTATTTGTGTAAGAAGTTATGGGAGATTTTAAGATATTTTAGGGGATTTTGAGAGAATTCCGGTGGTAAGAAGAATTTGGGTGAAAAAAATATGAAGACAATGAAGTTGAGTGGATTTGTGCATTCATTAAGGGTAATTCAGACTTTACTCACATTTGTTAGGGTATCTATGAAAACCAAAAAGAGAGGGGGTATTTAAAAAATTTTGCAACTATTACAGGGTATTTAATCAAAAACCCCAGACAAATTGCACCATGCGTGTCTTTATCATGAGTTTTGCATTAATTGCTTTGTCTTAATTTGCAGTATAGCCCCGCACTTACAACTTTCCACACAAATTATTACTTGCATTTGTCTTGTTTGGATAATGCATGTTTCACGTGTTGGATGGTGGGCACAAAATTAAGAATATATAAATAATACAAATGATAAATTATATTTAGTGTAACTTACACAATTTATCTTAACCACACAAAATTATAGAACTCACAATTTATATAGTTAAAATAAATTATATATATTATATTAAATGTAACTTAGCGACTCTCAAATAACCCATGACATCAATAACCTGATAGAGGATGACATGACAACCCAACGCTCATACTGGAAAAACCTTATATTAATTTAAGTTCTTGAAAATAACATATCAACTCTCATAACTGACTTATTAATGGCGGTGCTATTTATCTCTAAATTATTTCCTTTAGCAAAGTGAGTTAATCCTCGTTTCGAAACACCTCCATAATTTTGTTAGGTTTTTTGTCCAAAAAAAAAAAAAGTTCGAATAAATAATAAAATTCTACTATTATATATATTCTCTGCGATTGTTCACCTATCTAGTAAGTTAATAGTACTTAAATTATTTAATTTTATTGAAAATTCTTCGCAAAAATTTGTTGGAAAATTCTTGTATTTAAGAAAAATACATGGATAGTTTATGTTGTTATTTATCGTGACCTAAAACTTTTGGTTTTCCTTTCCTGAAATAATGTCGTGGTCTAAGTTAAAAAGACTACTATGAGTAGACTCAATGGGAAAGGGGACAAAAAGATACTAAACTTTTTACAGCAAAACTTTTATAATACAGTGATGAGAGAGAATCAGTTTTAGGAGAGCTACTAGGAGGATGAAATTCAAAGGTCGAGATTTTATCGAGGGTAGGAAAAAACAAATATGTGTAATGCAATTAAACCACACATCCAAAACACTGAATTGTGTTATATTAATTCGGTAAATACTCTTTATATCCCATTCCATCCACAGTTGGTAAAATGCCTCAACATATCCCTTTCTCTCAATGTTTTGCTCAATTCGACAATTTTTACCGTTGATGAATTTGGATAATTCAAATAGATCAATTCCATGCTACGTACATAAAGGGAAGTTCCCATTTCAATTTGTTCATATCATGTCTTCATCACGACTTTGCATTTATCGCTTTGTCTTAATTTGCTATAGCTCACACTTATAACTTGCCACAAAAATCATTGCTTGCTTTTGACATTTTTGGACAATGCATGTTTCACGCGCGGTTGCTTTAATATTTTAAGTTAAATGAAACAGGGTTTTGTCAAAATTTGGTAAAAACATTTTTTTGTCAAATTCGTATTGCTGCTCTATATATGGCGGTTTCGCTTTCTGCTAGTGCACACAACTCTCTTTTAGGCAAGTCTAGCTCTTCTTCCTCATTAGCACAAATGGAAGGTAAAAAGGACAAAGGAAACGACAATGCCGTGATACAGATTAATACAGATACCGAAGAATCTCATTTAAGAGACCAAGCAAAGAGCATGAAGACAGCTGCTTCAAGAGAGGATGAAGACGAGGAGGAAGAGGAAGAGGAAGAGGAGGGGGAGGAGGATGATGAAAATATAATAATAGCTAAAGTAAAGGACATTTCACTCATGCTTGAGTTCATTATATTTGTGTCCATATTGTGCTTGTTAATTGCCAGCTTAGCCTTGAAAAAGTTGCAAAAACATGTCATATGGGATCTAGAGCTGTGGAAATGGTGTCTGTTAGCATTGGTGACTCTCTCTGGTCCTCTGGTTAGTCGATGCTTCATCACTATTACTGTTTTGCTCATTGAAAAAAAATTCATGCTTAAGCATTTGGTTCTGTATTTTGTTTATGGGTTGAGGACAAGTGTGAGCGTCTTTATTTGGTTTACTTGTGTCCTTTTAGTCTGGATCTTTCTGTTTGACCGTGGTTATGGGGTTAAGCGATCAAAAGAAACTAGTAAAATTTTCCATCACATTACAAGGACTCTTGCTTCTTTTGTTGCTGGGGCTGCTGTTTGGTTCGTGAAGACTCTCTCAGTTAAGTTAATAAGTGTTTCTTTCCAAAGCAAGCGATTCTTCCATCGGATTCATCAATCGATCTTTCATCAGCACGTTGTTCAGGTTCTTTCAGCTCCGCAAAAAAATAAGGTCAAAAAATTAAGGAACGCAAATATAGCGAGCAGTTTATTTCTAGGATTAACAAGGAAAAAAAGGCAAAAAGAATAACAACGATAGAGAATATTTCTGCCCGTATCTTGCAAGGATTAATCAGTTGCGGTGGCTTAAAGTCGTCAATGTCAAGTGAGCTTGATGAGTTCAGTGAGATTAAAAGCGAATCAGAAGCTAAAAATCTCGCCGATAAGATTATCAAGAAGCTAGAAACGCCTCAAAGCGAGTGAGTCTAGTTACTTTAATTAAATTAAATTCCAGTTTCATATGATTTTTTTGGGAATCAATTCATCTCATTGTTTCTATTTTATTCTTGTTAACAACGACTAGGTTTATCGGGGAGCAGAAGCTTAAGGAGTTCTTGGAGGATGAGCAACATGTGAAAAAAATGCTGAAATTGTTTAGAGCAGTCAAGAGCGGAAAAATGCAACAAGGCAGATTTTAAGAAATGGGTGGTAAGATTCTTTGGATTTAGATTCAATATTGAATTGACTTGTGTTGTGCTGATTTTATTATGATCTTCAGTTACGTCAAGGAGATATAATTGAATCCAACCAACCAAATTAAAAATTGAACCATTTCAGGTTGAACCAATCGTAATTGGATTTAATCAAACCAAACTGAATTAAATTTGGTCTATGTTCGGTTAAAAATATTTCAAACTAAACAGTTTAGTGTTCAGGTTGATTCCTTTTGTCTCTTAAGAGGAAAGAACCAAATTAGAAATAAAACAAACAATAAAACCCCAAACCAAAAGTAAATCGAAACTAACGAGAACAAATTAAAATCAAGCTCTTATTTAGTTCCTATTTCTAGAACAGATTGAGTTTGATTTGAATTTAGTTTGGTTTTTATTTATGGATTTTATGGTTAATTATATAATTTTTTCTAATCTAATAACTATCAATCACACTGTTTAAAATGCCAAGCACGAAGCTCAACTTAGCACTAAATAAAATCTTTAGTTAGATGCATTAATTAGATGATAAATTTGTATTGCTAATTAAAAAAACCACAATAAATTTGCATATGAGATATATGAATTGATATCAATGTGTAATCAACATAACGATTATATATTTGTACGATATTTGGATCCAAGATGACCTAATATTTGTTTTGACTTATAGAAATTTTTTTATTAATAATTTTTAGATAAGAATACACTGTTAACAAAATCTTGATCGGTTAATGTTATAATTAAAAACTTGAAAAAAAAAAGCACTAATAAATTAAAACTAATTCAAACTCATTTATACGTAGCCCAAAACACTGCATTGTCATATATCTCCTACAATTTCTAGTTCACTTGTCATACACCATCAACTCATCTTGTGATGAAGTTGTTTTCATTGCAGATAAAAGTTTATAATGACCGCAAAACTCTGAAGCGTTCCTTAAATGATGCCAAAACTGCCATAGAAGAATTGAACAGGATTCTTTCAGGAATTGTGGTTGTCGTGATCATCATAGTGTGGTTGCTAGTGATGGGTCTTTTGACTTACAAAGTAATTGCCGTCATTACATCCCAGCTTTTACTTCTGGCATTCATGTTTGGTAATACAGCCAGGACTTGTTTTGAAGCCATCATATTTGTATTTGTGACGCACCCATTTGACGTAGGCGATAGATGCTTTATTGACGGAGTACAGGTAAATTAATTAAATTGACTTTCATACTAGATTGTGCCTACTTTATACTATCGGGCTCAGTTGCTTGACGCACACATTTTAAGTTGCAGATGGTTGTTGATGAGATGAACATTTTGACAACAATCTTTCTGAGATATGACAATGAGAAGATATATTATCCAAATTCAGTTCTAGCTACAAAACCCATCGGCAACTTTTACAGGAGCCCGCGACAGATGAGTGATACTGTGGAGTTTGCAATTGATGTTTTCACATCAGTTGAGGTCATTGAAAACCTAAAATCTAGAATAAAAGAGCAAGTCAGTTCTTTTGAGATAATAATTTCCGGTTGTTTGTTATATCGTGCTGCTGATGCTTATCTTTTGTCACTTTTTTTTGCGCTTATTTTTTGTCAATGTTATTTAAATGCAGCTATTTGAAGAGGAAGCATCAGCATTGGAGTGGAGATCACAATGTGGTGGTGAAGGATATTGAGGATGTGAATAAGATGAAAATGGCTCTCTATGTTACTCATAAAATGAACTTTCAGGATTATATGAAGAAAATTAAACGGAGATCCAAATTAGTCTTAGAGCTAAAGAAAATATTTGAAGATCTTGGTATCAAATACAATCTTCTACCTCAAGAAGTTCGTGTTAGTTACGCAGGGCGCTAATCACCATGTGCTGAATATCAAACTCGGTATAAATAAGAGGGTAGCCAATGACCGATTGGCCCAATTTTTATAAGTTTCTGAGTTAAGTAAGCTTATGTGAAATATGTTGGTTTAGATTTGTGGGGGTAATTTTAGTAGGTAAAATTTGTGGTGAGTTTGTGTAGTTGAAATGTGTGGTGACTGATGAGTTTAGGTAGTTGAAATATATGGTTATGATTTGTTTGCTTCAGGTATAACCAAATACACCAACTCTCCTTTGGTTTACGCACCAAGAAGTGCGCAGGAGTTTCTTAGTGGTGTCGGAGAGATCTAAAGTATTTCACTTGTCTTATATGTACTTGATATATGTGATTAATAATTTGGTTTACGCATCAATAATTATTATACATAATTATACACTTATTAATTATCTTTATTATCTCAAAAAAATTAACTCTAATGTTTTATAATAAATAAAAATATAATATTAAAATAAATGTCAAAATACATATATTTTAAAATAATTTCAATATTTAAAAAATATTGTAATGTTTTACAATCTATTAGATATATTTTATTATATTAAGGTAAATTTTATAATATATAGAATCATAATATTAAAATAAATGTATTAAAATTTAAATTATTTTGAATAGTATGTAAAATAATAATTTTAACATTATTAGTTTTGCAAGAGATTTTTTTAATTGTAGAACGTATTTAATGCAAATATTTATTTAAAATCTCTACAATAATTAAATATATATCGTTAAAATAAATATAATAATATACACATTTAGATTTTTTAAAATATTAAAATATTATTAGTCTACTACATAAATTATATTATTTATATGATATTTGTTTTTTTCAAAAATTTTAAAGTTAATTTTTTTGGAATAATAGAGATAAAAAGTATAATTGTCAAAAGGGCGTCTTGGTGTACTTTTTTGAGAACTTGGGATATTGTTGACTATTTTTCCAAACCTTAGGGGTATAGATGTCCTTTTCCCTTAATTATATGATAATTATTCAAAATGAATATATAAATGTATATATGTATGCATGAAAATCATTCTCTTTTAAAGTGAGCATGTCACTAACAAATAAAAAAGTTATAGATTTTAATACCCTAACAAACAAAAAAATATAATTTTCAATGTATCAAAATTTATGCTATTTGTATTTTAGTGATATTCTTATTTTAACAAAATGAGAATGTCTTCTATTGGTGCAAATTTTGTCCCAACTTATGATGTGGAAATTCTGACTGAGAACGACCCCTTTAGGACTTGGGTTCCTCTTTGTTGGATTTGACGATGGTGAGTTTATCCTTTGGGCTAATCTTAATGGACCTTTATATATCCTCTTCTGAGTTTACTTCCTTAAGCAATCAGAATGTCCTTGTCTAATAATACTCTACAAACACAAGAAAAAAAAGATTAGAGGGCCGGCTTTACTGGCTCAGTCACCAGACTTTTGGAAATATAAATTTAGAATGAGAAAGATTAAAGAGAGAAAGTTAGCTTTTATACTTTTGAGTCTATTTTTTGCTTACCTTTTATTGAGAATGAAAGACATATTTATCGGTCAAACAGATTTGACTTGAGTCCTAGTTATTTTGACGACAAATGTCATTGTTGGCAATACTTGTTTTTTAATGCTCATGTTGATTGACACATGGATATATAAACTTGTCTACGGATTAAAGAAAGAAATGTTTTATCCTTAGGTTATTTTTACTAAGACCTTATAATCATAAGAGCCTTCAAACTTAGGAGGTTTGTCCTAAGATAAGAGCCTAGAACCTCGACATTTTTTGGGCTTTGAAACCTTGTTACTTAAGAGAACCATTCTAGGTGGTTTGTCCACCACTTCGTGAGCTTAATTGAGAGAAAATTTATTAGATAAGCCTTATTGGGATTAAGTTTATTTGGGCCTTATTAAGCCTATTTTAGTTTTGGTCCAACAACTTCACTAAAGAAGAACTATAAATATATAAAATGGAAATAGTTATACTCTAAAATTTCTCATTGTATAGAGTGAAGAAATAAAAGTTATAGTAATGGATGAAATAAAGAAGTTGTTTGATTGTTAAAATTCTCCAACACCATGTGATAACCTTGGCTGTCTATGTCATAGTTATAGAACTGGGAACAATCTTGTAACTAGGAATGATAACTCGGCAATTAAAAAATTAATTTTAATAATAATAACATACAATAAAATCTTCATAAAATAAGATTATTAGAACTATGAAAAAAATACTATTTTAGCGATATTATTTATTTATCGATAAATAAATAATTTATCGATTTAACGTTAAATGAATATTTATTAATTTAAAAAGAGTTTATCTTTTAATTATTTGTGTCATTTTAGTATGTGCACTATTTTTCTGACCTAAGATCTATGTATAAATTTCAAAAGATATTATGTATATACAAAATATATTAACAAATGTTGTGAATAAATGCACACAAGCACAAAAATTAATTTAAGTATATTGTACATAGATATAAAATTGATGTATGTACTTCGTAAATTTAATATCCTGAAAGATAAATTGTTTCATATGCTTAAAATACATGGAATATAAGTTCCATAAATACATAAATTATTAACTTTATTTTTAGTCTCAAATCATTAAATGCATATTTTGAAAAACAGTTGAATTGAGAAAATTGAAGTTGTTAAGAAAAAAAAATTCATTTATATTATGAATTTTATATGTTATTTATTATTAATTATTTTTGTACTTGACTGATTATTAATTTATTATTTCATTACGCTTTAAAGGATTTGAGGAAAAAAAATATATTATCTTATGCATTTAAGGAGATTATTAATTTAGTACATAAGTTCAAATTAGAACGAGAAGATTTGACTATTTAGTCAAAATTAC